>NAVB01000164.1:0-22384 GCA_002179805.1 Acanthamoeba lenticulata | reverse complement strand
TATCATTTTTATTTTTTCTCGATTTTTGTTTATTGTAATTGTACCTTTTATTGTCGATCCGTAGCTGACAATAGACGTGCAGGCCGACCAAGATCATCTTCCAGGAGCCGTCGACGCAGGAGTCGATGCAGCAGAAGCTGACGTACCCGCCTGTGGTCCCGCGCGAGCCGCCGGCCAAGAAGGCCGACCACGCCCCGGCGACGGCCACAACGACGACAACAAGCCAACAACAGCCACCAGCGCCATCACCGGCACCACCGACGGCGCCCAAGAATGGTGACCAGCACTAGCTGGAATTCCAACACAAATAATAATAATATTATATTCAAATGTTTCAGATTTCGTTTTTCTTTGAATTAATTTCTTTGTTTTTATTTAATGATCACGAAGAAGAAGAAGCCGAGGAAGAGAACTGGGCGAGGCGCTGGAGGCGCTCGGCGGCGGCGTCGAGGACTTCGTCGCGCTTGCAGAAGGTGAAGCGGACAAAGTTCTCGGCCAGGTGCGCGTTGGCCTTGGAGAAGAAGGCCGACGGCGGGATGGCGCCCACGCCGAGCTCGCGGGTGAGCCACCGGCAGAACTGGTAGTCGCGCGTCTCCTCCTTGGGGCCGGCGCCGCCGATGCCCGGCTCGGCCCGCCCGGCGCCAATGAAGACCGACGACGGGACGGCCGACGTGTCGGCCAGCACAAAGTAGGAGCCGCGGGGCACCACGGGCGCCAGCCCGCACCGCTGGAGCGTCTCCACCAGCTTGTCCCGCTTGCGCCAGTACATCTGCTTCAGCTCCCCAAAGTAGTTGTTCACCTGTACGCACGCACGCACGCGTGTGTCAATCGCACGACACGAGACGAGACTACACGCGCATGACACGACACGACACGCACGCGCGCACCTGGGCTTGTTCAAAGGCGACGGCGATGGCCTCCTGGAGGGGCGTCCCGTGCGTGAAGCAGTCAAACTGGTGAATCGTCCCTGCGGCGACGTGTCAGCCACACACGCACACACGCGCCGCACGACACGACACGAGCGCACGACACGACACGCACGGGGGGGGGGGTACCGAGGGCGCTGGTAAAGTGGGGCGGGGCGATGGCCCACCCAATCTTCCAGCCCGTGACGGAGAAGGTCTTCCCGGCGCTGCCGAGGGTGATGGTGCGGTCCCACATGCCGGGCAGGCTCGCCATGCGGAGGTGGCGCGCGTCGTCGTAGGTCATCCACTCGTAGACCTCGTCGCTCAGCACGATCAGGTTGTGCCGCTTGGCCAGCTGCGCCACGCGCTCCATCTCCTCGCGCGTCCACACCTGCCGCACGACACGACACGACACGAGCGCACGACACGACACGCGCGGGGGGGGGAGTTGGACGACAGCGCGAAAAGGACAAAGCGCGGAGCGAGCTGGAGGACCTTGCCGGGGATGTTGGTCGGGTTGTTGAAGATGAGGAGCTTGCTCTTGGGCGTGATCTTGCTCTCCAGCTCGTCAAAGTCCAGCGTCCAGTCATCCGCTGCCATTTTCAAAACAAGAACAAAATTTTGTGTAAAAATTTAAAACAAACGAAAAAATAAAATGGAGGAAGATGAACCAGAGGTGACGGTGCCGCGGGGCACGCGGGGCGGGCGGAGGGGCACGTAGACGGGGACGCCGTCGTTGAGGATGGTGTCGGTCGGGTAGGCGTCGTAGAAGGGCTCCAGCATGATGACCTCCTCCCCGGGGTTCACCAGCGCCGAGATGACCGCGAAGATGCCCTCCGTCGCGCCCACCGTGACTAGCGTGTGTGCGTGTCAGCCCACCGCACACGCGCGCCGCACACACGCGAACCGCACCACACACACGCGCGCGTACCGAGAACGTCGGTCATGGGGTCGAGGTCGCGGCCGAGGAGCGGGCCGTAGGTGCGGGCCAGGGCCTGGACCAGCCGCGGGTGGCCCTGCATGCGCGTGTACTGGTTGAGGTTGTTGGCGATGGCCTCCTGCGCGGCGGCCAGCACGAAGTCGGGGGCCGGGAAGTCGGGGAAGCCCTGGCCGAGCTGCACGGCCTTGTACTTTTGCGCCAACGGCGTGAACTGAAGAAAAAGAAGAAGAGATGTGAGAAGGGCGATGAAGCCGTAAGAAGAAGAAGGACGCACTTCGCTCCACACGGTCTCGCCAAAGGTGGAGATGCGATGGGCCCGCCGGAACTTGTCGTTGGCCGCTGGGGCAGCGCCACCGCTGTAGGGCCGCTGCTGCTCATGTTGTGCCGACGCCACGTACGCCGCACTGGCCGGGCGCGTAGAGGAGCCAAGAGGCGCGGCAGCCCTCTCTGATGAGATCTGCAACCATCACCGGTGAGATTTCCGCCTGCCAAAATCCCGATCCCGACGTGTGCACGCAAAGAAGACAAGTCTTATGCAACAAAGAACCTGGCCTGCAATCGCAGAGCCGCACCTGAAAAGGCAGACGACGCCACAAGCGGGGCACGGCGAGGTTCTTCCTCATCTTGTATTGTACACAATTTACTCTTCCTTTTTCTTTTACATTTCTCGTTCTTGTTGCCGAGAAACAAACACGCACATGGCACAAATGGGCGGTGAATCCAAGTGTTACATTTGGGTACAAATCGTTCGATACATGTGGTACATCACTCAAATGGGTTGTTTGCGAAACATGGGGGGAGGGATTTATACAAGTTGTTCGCACATGACATAGATGAAAAGCTCGCGGGATCCTTTTTCCTGTTTGGTTCCTTCTTAACGGTTAGCCGATGTAGCTGCAGCTGTCGTTCTCCCGCAGCTGTCTCGCGATGTTGTCTTGGGCAAAAGTGGAGAACAAGTTGAATTGTTCTGTAGAGTCGGATGAATACATATGTAAGCATCAAAATGCAACACAAAAGATGAGAGAAAGCGGCACGAACCTTCGAGCTTCGCTTGAAGTGTCTGGTTGTACTCTTCCCGCAGGGTTGTCTCTCGTTCGGCAACGACCTGAGCAACGATGCGCTTCACCTCCTCTAAGGTGTAGAGCTTTTCCTCCTCCCCTCGAAGCTTCTTCCTTGGCACAAACCGCTCAGCCACGCCTAATGAGAGAACAGAAGATGGTGAGCGCGAGAACGGAACACAAACCAAGGAGCACGTACTTGGATTGAAGGGAGTGGCAGGGGCAAACGGGTTGTCATCGCGTCCATGTTTGCGGCTAGGGGTCTCCGCAACCATGCCCGTTCGCACCCGCTTGAAGGGCGAGGGTGGCGAGGGAGGCGAGCCGAGAAATTGAATTCGATGAGGCGAGCAGGGTGGGGGAGCATCGATGATCATGTCATGCGAGCGCTTAGACGAAAGCTTCAACATTGTGTGGGAGAGTAGAAGAGATGTGTGGTGGCAGAGAGTTGAAATGTAGGAAGAACGGATGTGTGTAGTGTTTAGGCTGTGATCTGTTTTGTGCTGCGGGGGTCGATTTGGAGAGAAGAAAAGTGAATTGGCGAGATTGTGCACGACAGAAGTCTCGCTCACAAAAGCAGCAAATGGCCCTGTGGGTGGGTTTTTGTAGTTACGCGTCGGCACCAACGGCGGTGTCCGCCAGCCCGAAAAAACGTGGAAAACATTGACTCCTGGAAAGAGTTTGGAATTTTGGCGGCGCAACGGTCACAAACGTCTTCTTTGCAAGAAATCTCAAAAATCTACGTGGTGATTCCAGCAAAGACAAGCCAAAAGCGGCGAAGAAAGAGCAGTTGAAGAAGACGATGAGAAGCGAACCGCAGCTCAGGGAAAGCTGATCGCCGATACGCAGTGATAGTAGCCCGTGTCTGCCGCGACGCGGCCACGCTCAGAGAGGTGGATACCGGTCAGTCGGTGCTGCCCAAAGTCCATGTTGCCATACTTGAGTAGCATGTCCGACGCATCGAACGATTGTCGCGACGGGCGTCGCCCGTCCTCGCCGTCTCGTCCTCCCGTTGACGTCTTCCTGTACCGGGTGTTGACCACGGTGGCGTGCAGCTGCAGCTCCACCAAGAACAAACGTGCGAGAGCCCCCGCGTGAGATGCGAGCGTTTCGCACAGGGGGACTGTGCATGTGACGTACCTTGATGGCGCGGTCTGGCGAGGCTGTGAGGCCAGCTTCGTAAAAGACCTTGGTCAAGTGGTCTGCAAGACCATCATCAACGACACGAGGTCGTCACGAGGAGGCTCATAGAAAGTGAAAGAAAGCCGGAGCAGCTCAGGCGTACCGCACACGGGGATGAGTCGCTTGTCGCCTACCTCCTGCACCTTGATGTAGACCACGTTTGCATCAGTCGGGTCGTCGTTCATGATCTCCAGACCCTGAAGCCGCACCACCTCAGAGCTAAAGTTTCGATCAGATTCGTGCTCCAGCGCTCTTTCTTCTTCTTCTTCTTCTTCATCAACAAGACGACGCTCCAAAGAGACACCACAAGAGGAAAGAAGAGAGAGATTGGAAGAATACCGCGAGCCCAAGAGGTCGTAGACCTGAGAAGAGGCCTGCTTGAGCAGCTCCTTGGCCTTGTCAATCTCTTGTGTAGAAAACAGCTTGAGCATCAAGACGGTCAAGTGCATCTTCTCGGGCGCCAGCAGAATCGAGGGGTCAAACCCCCTCGTGTTGTCTGAACATCGAGAAAAAAAATGTACTTGAGGCTCTCTACACGAAAGACGTACCAAAGTAGAAGAAGAACAACTAGAAGGATGCACTACCTGGTGTGTACTTTTGCAGGACCTCGTCCTGCCACTGCTTGACTTTGTCCTTGATGGGCGTAAGCGGGATGGAGAGGAAGTGCGTGTAGTCCATCTTGTCCTTGGCTTGCTGCACGATGACGTCGATGCGCGTTTTGGCCGAGACGATAAACTTCTCCCGCTCGGCCTTGATGACTGCACGCGTCGCAGAGACGTGAGCAGAACAACCGCCTCACCACTACAAAGAAAGACACGAAAGGCGTACTGATGTCCTCGTTGGTGCTGCCTTGCTTGGGCACAGTGATGGTCGCCCCTGTTTCGCTCTGCAGGCGGGTTCGCATCTGACCGCCTTTTCCAATGATGTTGCCAAAGAAGACGGAGGGAACGTGCATTCGATAGGTGAAGAGGTCGCCTTCCTTTCTAATGTCGAGTGCAAGCGCTTCGTCGTCGATGGCAGAGGGCGCGTCGCATCGTTCTTCAGTCATACGCTCCTTATCCTCGGCCCACTCTTCGTTGCCATCTTCGAATTGGTTTGCCTTCTTTCGTCGCTTGCCACTTGGTGCGGCTTGGGCATCACCCGGCCGCCGATCCTTTAGAGCTGTCACAGGTGCCTTGCGGAAGGTGCGTCCGTTGACGTTGATTAGGGTGATACCCGTCTCGCTCTCGTAGGTGTAGTCCATTTGCCAAGATGCTGTTTTCTTGTTTTTTGGCCTTTTATTCGCTTTTAATCTGTACTTGGTACAGATTAACAAATAAAATAGAAAACGAAGAGATTTTTCTTCGTCATAACAATGAGAAAGAGGTTTGCGCCACACGATGAAGAGGAAACCTGGCACGACGGCGAGCAGCTAGCCAAGCAAGAACCTCAACTTCCTCCATTAAAACGCATCTGTGATAGCCACCGACCAGCGCCTTACCCCAACCCCAACGCCACAAAGATACCACCAACAGGTGAAGACGACACGCTCGCCAACTCGCTGGGTGCACTGGCCGTGCTGCCCTCTGAACTCTTGATTTACACTCTGGCCTTCATGAGCCCGGCCGAGCTAGTGCATGTCTCGCTGCTCAACCGCGCCTTCCGCGACCTCGCCGCTGACGACAGCGTGTGGCGTCCGTACTGCCTACGCAGTCGCACGGTGACCGTCCACCTGCCCGTGCTCTCGCTGGTCTTTCAGGGCGGCAAGGGCGCCGACAAGGTGCAGTGGAAGCAGATGTATCGCCACCTGGTGCGGCGATGTACTTGCCGTCGATGTGGCAAGAACTTCCGTCCGCTCTTCAACAACGAAGAGGCGTGCGTCCACCACGCCGGAACCTGGTTGCCCTCTCTGAGTGTGGACGACCAATGGTCGTGCTGCGGCCGCACGGGCAAAGACGACCCGGGCTGCGTGCGCGAGTGGCACCAGGACGTGTGTGCCGCTTGGAGCGGCTTGTTCTGACGTGTGAGGCAGTTCGTGGACGCCTCCGGTGGCCTCTTCCCGTCGTTTGGCTTACTTCCTGTCTCGCGGCGAGAATGGGGCGAACCAATGTGCTTGGACTCCGTGCTTGTGCTACGTACCGATTGGCGGAAACTTGGTTCGCCGCGCCACTACGAGGTCGCGCAACATCGGTTTGATGTGCGATCTGGTTGTTGACCTTGTGGTTTACCTGGCCACAGCACATAAGGCCACCTGGCCGAGGCCACATAAAAGGCTCTGGGCGCCCTGTTCGTTTTATTCACACTCCTCTTACAAAAAACACACACAACACAAAAGCCATGAAGACCATCGCCCTGCTCAGCGTCCTGCTCGTCTGCCTTCTGGGCTCCGTCGTCGCCTACGATTTCTGCGATGACAGCCACTTCGACCCCGTCCAGCCGGCCTTCTCGTCCTCGGCCGCCTTTGCCGCTGAGCGTGCCGCCTTCCTCGAGCTCAGGGACAACTTCCTGCAGATCACCGCCAACGTCGATCTCGGCAACACCACCGTCGAGGCTGACGTCATCACCCAGCTGAACGCCAAGCTCGCTCAGAAGGGCTACGACAACACCGTCATCAGCCACACCATCACGCGCTCCAACGGCGACATCACCATGGACACCATCCTCGGCGTCAACCCCGCCATCGACAACCACGGCGGCCGCTACTCGCTCGGCAAGCCCATGCTCTGCCGCGACTTCAGGACCATCGTCTTCGACTACACCTACGTGACCCGCACGGGCCTTCAGTACCGCTTCTGGTCGCAGGCCGTCCAGACCTCGGTGCAGAAGCAGTGGTTCGCCTTCCGCTGGAACATCCCCGTCCAGTAAAGCCGCTTCATGGGTCAACACACAAGGCCACCTTGTGCCTATCTTGTGATCGGAACATGTACGGAAGCATACTTGAAGTAAAATATTCTTATTAAAATTAATTTTCCCTTCGTGCTGGCTCGTGGCGACGCACTTGCTCAACAAGGTCTTGACCCCGCTACTCACGTTTCATCACCCGCAATAACTCACCAGAGGAGGCACCACTACGCAGTCTTCTGCTTCAGACTGCTGGTGCTGCAACAGCTCTCCCGTCTTTCATGGGGCGTATGATGGAGGGGGGGAGTATCTTCCTTCTTGCACTTGCAGCTTCTGCTGCTCCAAAGTGGCCGGAAGAGAGCTTCACCTCATGTGAGGGAGCCAGCTTCAAAGTGGAGGAAGTTAGTAACCCTTTTCGGTGTGAATTAGGTAAGTAGCCAAACTCCTGGTGTGGAAGCGGAAAAGAAGCCGCGACCGTTGAGAAAAGAACCGTTAAAACTCTTGTTTTGTGTTGTGGGGGGCTTGTTGAGGTCCTGTCCAACACAAGGCTTGCTTCGGAAAAAATCAAACGATCTCAATCTCTGGAAGAGACGCAGGGCGCCTCTATTTCATGCAGTCTCATCCTCTGAGCTAAAACTTTTGGACCACTCAAGGTATCTTTCTTCTTCTTTTTTGATTCTTCCTCTTCTGCTCTGATCGAGATTTTTATTCTTCAAAATAGATAGAAATCGAGATGGAAAAGGCCGAGCCTCCTTCCACGCGACGATCCCCACAAGAGGGTGATGCAACCTCGTCCTCCTCCTCGTTTTTGAACAAGTCCAAGCGCAGGGAGGAGTCCTCCTCGAGCCGCACCGCCTCGTCGAGGACTCAGCTTCTCGCCTCGGCGCACCGCTACTCCTCCGCGTCTGGCGAGGGAGCCGCTTCCTCCTCCTCCTCCTCTTCTTCTTCCTCTTCTTCCTCGTCTTCCACGTCCGGGAGCAAGTCCTCCTCTCGCACCGCGAGAAGCGGCGGCGGCAACGGCTCTGGCGGCGGAGAGAGCGGCGACGCCACGCGGGATCGGAGCAAGAGCGACGCGCGGCGGAGCGATCGTCCAAGCAACCTCCCCCCGCGCGAGCGCGAGGCCACCAGCGCATCCTCGGCCAACACGCCCTCATCGTCGTCGTCATCGTCATCTTCGTCGTCTTCCCGGTCGGCCAAGGAGGAGAACGGCTCCTCCACGAAGGGAGACAAGGCCAAGGAGAGGGAGGCGCGGCTGCAGCGCCGCCGGAGCCTGCCCGCCCAGATGGCCAAGCGCAAGTCCCTCCTCATCCCCCCGCCGTCTTCGTCTACGCCGGCCGTGGCACCGACTGCCACCGCATCGGCCGTCGCGTCCTCATCATCACCGTCGTCTTCTTCTTCATCAACGACAACGAAGAAGCACAAGCGACAGACGTTGGACGATCTCTCGGCGCTGGTTACCGTCCTCAACGCCTCCTTGCCGCCGCTCTCGGCACTGTCGCCGACGAGCAGCGCAACGTCTACGTCGTCATCCACGTTGGTGTTGACCGAGCTCAGCGGCGCCAACAACGCCCCTGCGGCCAAGCGCCCGCCCTCGGCCTCGCTCTCACGGTCGACCGCCGCCGAGTTCTCCGGCGGCAAGTCCAGCTCGTCGCGCAGCGGCGCGAGAGTCCGCGACGCCTCCTGGCAGCCGTCGTCGTCACCGTCGCCTCTGGCCACGTCGTCGTCGTCGTTCGCGGCCACATCGTCGTCTGCCGGGCGCAGCGGCGG
This sequence comes from Acanthamoeba lenticulata, assembly GCA_002179805.1. Taxonomy (NCBI): domain Eukaryota; phylum Discosea; order Longamoebia; family Acanthamoebidae; genus Acanthamoeba; species Acanthamoeba lenticulata. The sequence continues at coordinate 13,715 of NAVB01000164.1, read as the reverse complement.
CAGGTCGCGGCCGAGCTCGACGACGATTGGGCCCGGGCAGGTGGCCGCCGTCGGCTCCGGCAGCACGCGGCTCCGGAGCAACACCTCGGAAAGGTCTGACAGGAACCCGCTGACGTCGGCGACGACGTCGACGTCGACAACGCTCCTGTCGTCGCCCCGCGACCGGTCCCGGATGACCGCCAAGCAGCGGAACGAGTGGAAGGAAAAGGCCGCGCTGGCGGCCCTCGCCACCGACGCCAGCAGCAAGGACGGCGACCCGCTGGCGGCGCTCCTCCTCATGTCGCCGTCGTCGCGCGAGCGGCGGCAGCATCAACAACAGCGGCAGCAGCGCAGCGAATCGTGGAAGACTGGCGAGATTCTGCAGAACCGGACGGCCGACGGCGGTCCCGACCGCGACCGCGCGTTGTCGACATCGTCCACAGGCAGCGACGCGGGCTCGACGGCCTCCTCGCTCGGCAGCAGCGGCGGTGGCAACGGCGGCGGCGAGGCCCACGTCAGCGGCACCGCGGGGCGGCGCTACAACAAGAACCGGTCCAACAGCGACAACAACAAGGAGCGCTCCGGCAGCGATCGCAGCGACCGGGACGAGACCTCTGGCGAGCCGGGCGGCGGACGTGAGATACTCGGCGTTGCCGCCCGTCGGCGCTCGGCCCGCCGGCGAAGCTACGAGCGGCTGCGCATAGAGAGCGAAGGCGGCAGCAGCGGCAGCGAAGGCAGCGAGCGCGAGACGGCCGAGCGACGCCGGCGGCAGCGCGAGGAGTCGAGGTCCAAGCGGGCCACGCTGCGCATGAACTGGACCGTCAGCTCCAAAGACCGCCTCAACAGCGCCGACCTCCTCGTCGTCGCTTCTGGCGGCAGCGGCAGCGACGGCGACCACGCGGACAGCGGCGTCCGGGCCTCTGCGCACAGGCGGTCGGGCATGATGACCGTCGCCGGCGGCCGGGACGCCCGGCGGCTGTCGCGTCCGGCCATCGACGCCATCATGGGCGTGGACTTGGTCGCCGGCGCATCGGCGCCCAAGTCGCGCACCCCGCGCGGCAGCGCCGCAGCCTCCAGCGCCAGCAGTCCCAGACGCGGACGCCGGGGCGACGAGACGGCCGAGTCATCGTCGTCCTCGGCGTCGTCCTTGGCCAAGGCCATGGCCGAGGACGACCGGGAGCGGCGGAAGGCGCGAGACCATCAACGTGACGGCCACGCCGCGGCGGCCGCCGAAGGCAGCCGGGAGCCGAGGCGGCACCATCGTTCTCGCGAGGGCGACGACGCGGCAGCAACGGCCGTGGACAGCGGCAGCGGCAGCAAGCAGCGCCGAGGCGGAGGAGGCGAAGGAGGAGGCCGCAGCCATCATCATCACAATCACCAGCACCACAATCGCCACACCAGCGACAGCGACAGCGCCGACAAGAAGGACACCAGCAGCTCCGGCAAGAACAACAAGGACAAGAGCAAGCGGACCAAGGACGAGCGGCCTAGCCGCCATCATCGTGGCACCGGAAATGGCGGCGGCGGCGACGAGGCCGGTGGCAAGGACCACCGCCAGCAACAGCAGCAGCAACAAGAGAAACGGGAGACGACGCAGACTCGTGCCGCCGACATCGACAAAAACGCCGACGGTGGTGATGACACTGACAATGGCGATGATTGCGGGAGTGATGACTCGACGGGCTCCACCATCGTGCACAGCCCCGAGGAAGTGTCCCAGCGCGAGAGCGAGAACGCCGAGGCCCTGCGCGAGATCGCCCGCGCGGCCGAGGCCCAGCCTCCGTCACAGCCACAGCGGCCGCAGATGCGATGGTCCGTCAAGCTCCACGCGGCCGACATCCTGACCATGAGCGTCGACCGCACGTTCCTGAACCGGGCCCGCACCGGTGGTTCCGACCTGGTCCAGGACATGACCATGTCCGCCGACGAGACCGCCGCGGCCAACGGTCCCGCCGGCGACGCCGACACCGACAACGGCAGCAGTTATGCCAAACGACAGGGCGCGTCGACCGTCGGGCGGGCGGGCACGCGAACGATCGTCCTCACGCCAGAGCCAGAGAACGCGTTGTCGCCGTCGGCCCGCGGCAGCTCGACCGTGGCCAAGCGCCACTCGAGGCGCCGCACGCTGACGGCGCAGGAGCTCCTCGACAAGTACTTTGCGCAGCAGCGCCAACAACAACAGCAGCAGCAACAACAGCAGCAACAGCAGCAAAACAAATTGAAGCAGCAGAGCAAGCTTGGGTCGGCCACTGGTGCGTCTTCTCCTCCAAATGGCTACTAAAAAATTGTACTTTTATTTTATAATTTAGAGCATTATTTAGAACATTTCTAACATTTAAATATATAAATGGCAGTGGGTCGAGGCGGAGCGGGGTGGTCAAGCAGGCGGAACCAGACCAAGCGGCGGCCGCAGCTGCTCACGGAAAGCGGCTCGTGGTCGACGGCCGACAGCGGCGGCGAGTCGGTGGCCGCCCTGAGCCTTTCGTCTTCGGCCAAAGAGCTCGAGACCAAGTCCTCGTTGTCGTCGGCGTCGAGCAGGTCCCTGGCCAAGTCGACCGGCAGCACCAGCAGCGGCAGCAGTAGCACCGTCGGCAGCCCCGTCCTGGGCCGGGCGGCCATGGCCACCGGCGCCGGCGCCTCTGTCGGCGAAACGGCGGCCACGCCGTCGGCCGACCGGACGGCCGGCCTGGTGTCGCCGCGCCGGCGGCAGGACCTTGAGAAAATGCTCAAAATGTCCGGCCAGCGCTTCATCGCGGTCAAGCCCGCGGGCATGGCGACCCTCGTGGCCCGCGACCGCGCCGCGGCCGCCGCGCTGCTGCTCCCGACCATCGTCAAGCGGCCGCCGTCCGGGCCGGCGCCGGTCGTTGCCTGCAGCGACAGCGCCGACGGCAGCAGCGACACGACCGGCGCCGGCGGCGACGGCGAGCTCGACGAGTTGGCCGACAGCGAAGCCGAGGACGAAGAGGAACAGGAAGACGACGAGGACGATGAGGAGGACGATGAGGAAGAGGATGAAGAGGAAGACGAGGATGAAGATGATGACAGCGACAGCGACCTAGGGGACGACGCGCAGGGCGAGTTCACGCTCGAGGCGGCCATCCGGCAACAGCGCCTGCGCGCGCTCGCGGCCCTGCTGCGCAAGATCGACGCTGGCCAGCTCGAGCGCGTGCGCATTCCGGCCCTGCTCGCCCCCGACGCCGACGGCAATCCCGGCACGGGCGGGACGCCGCTCCATTTCGCCGCCGGCCTGCAGGCGCCGGCCGTCGCGGCCGGCGCTGCCGAGCAGCAGAAGCAACAAAGCGGAACCAGCGCAAACAACCACAACAACAGCAACAAGCGGCGCGACCGCGTGTTCGAGTACCTGATGAACTACAGCGTCAAGCACCGCCAGCGCCGCGAGGACGCGGAAGCCGACGGCGGCCGCGACGAGCCCGCCACGCTCCGCGAGGAGCGCGTCCTCGGCCGGAAGCGCAAGCAGTCCTACGCCATCGGCGCCCGGCGCCGCGCCGTCGACTACAACAGCGATGACGACTACGACGAAGATGACGATGACATCGGCCGGCCCGTGGGCGAGGCCGAGTTCCTGCCGGCGTGGAAGTGGATCGACGCGCCCAACCGGCAGGGCGACACGGCGCTGCACGTCGCGGCGGCCAAGGGCTTCCTGTTTGCCGTCAACAAGCTGCTCCAGGACGGCCTGGTCGAGCCGGACCTTGTAAATATCATCGGCCGCACGCCGCTGCACCTGGCCTGCCGCTACGGCCACACGGACGTGTGCGTCACGCTGCTCGCCGCCGGCGCCACGCTGGACCGCGTCGACGACAAGGGCAAGACGGCCTACGACCTGGCCAAGCAGCACGGCCACGCCGCGTGCGCGGCCTACCTCATGAAGGAGGGCGCCGACGCGCTGCTGCACTACCAGCTCCCGAGCTCCATGTCGGCCTCGCTCCAGAACCTGCCCCACTTCCACCAGCGGCAGGCTGGCGACAACAACAACGGCAACAACGGCAACGGCAAGCCCGGCCCGGCGGCGCTCCTCAAGGACGTCGTGCACGACCGCTACGGCTGGATCGTCCAGCCGCCGGCGGCCCGCAAGAGCTCCAATGCCAGCAGCAGCGACGCGCGGCGGAGCAGCGTGTCGTCGGTGTCGTCGACCAATTCGGGCGGCGGCGGCGGCGGGCAGACGTCGCCGAGGCACGTGACGGCGACAACGACGACGACGACGACGTCGTCCAACTCGGCGGTGCCCACGCGGCCGCGGGCCAAGGCCCCGAGCGCGCAGAAGCGGTGGGAGATGCGCGACGCCAAGCGCGAGAAGAAGTGGAAGGAGATGCTCCGCCGGTGGGACAAGGTCGGGGCCGGCCGCGCGGTCGGCGGCGCGCAAGAGGGCAGCGGCGCGACGATGGCATCCTCGCCCAACAACAAGGACCCCAAGTTCCAGAAGAAGCTGCGCGAGCGGGTCCTCAAGGGCATCCCCAACCGCCTGCGCGGCCAGGTCTGGGCCCGCCTCGCCCAGACCGAGGCCCTTCGCGCCCAATACGGCGGCAGCATTTACGATCCCGTACGGCAGCTTCTCCTTGAACTTGTCCTTTTACTCGTTAATAATGTTGATTGTTCTTTTATTGACGAAAATGGTGACGTTGATGGACGATGACTGTTGGGGGGGAGCAGTGGCGGCAAGGGTCCAAGTACATCAAGCAGATCGCGGTCGACATCGAGCGCACCGACCGCGACCACATCTTCTACCGCCAACAATACGGCCCCAAGTACGTCATCGCAACAGCAGCAGCTTCTTTTTTTCTTTTCTTTTTTTGTACTTTTTTTAAATGTATATTTTGCCATTTTTGGCGCAAGGCTGACGTTTGTGGTGTTCGTTCACAGGCAGCGGGCGCTGTTCGCGGTGCTGAAGGCCTACAGTGTACATAACCCGACGGTGGGCTACCAGCAGGGGATGGCCCAGGTCGCCAGCGCCATCCTCATGTACATCGACGACGAGGAGGTTTGTGATCCCGATCCTCCTGCAGCAGCATTTGTCCTCCTTCTCATGCGCGCACTTGCAGGAGGTGTTTTGGATGCTGGACAGCCTCATCCGGGACTACGGCCTCGAGGAGCTCTACACGCCCGAGTGCCCGGGCCTCAAGAAGGTGCCCCCAAACACACACATACACATATCCGCACGCATGCGGGAGGCGCTCACCACAACAGCGGGGACGGGACGGGTGGTGGTGGTGGTGGGTGGCGACGGGAGAGCAGATGTTCTTCCTGCAGGACCAGCTCATGCGGTGCTTCCTGCCCAACCTCCACGAGCACTTCCGCAAGCAGGCCATCCGCACGTCGTCCTACATCTCCAAGGTACCCATCGATTTGTATCTAAAAAATAGGAAAAAAAAGGCCAACAAAGACTGACCGGTCTTGGGGCAGTGGATGATAACGATGTTCCGGAGCCTGCCCTTCCACGCGGCCATGCGCGTGTGGGACTACTTCTTCTACGAGGGCGAGATCGCCCTCATCACCGTATCGCTCGCCCTCACCTCCCTCTTCTCTGGTGCGTTCCACAACTTGAAGAAGATGATGATGATGAAGAAGACGCTGAACGACATGGTGATGTTGTTGTTGATGATGATGATGGACGCGCCTAGGTCGCCTCGAGTCGCTCGGGTTCGAGGGGATCATGTTGGTGCTGAACAACATGCACAAGGAGTCCATCAACGCCGACCGGCTGATCAAGACGGCGGTCAACCTGCAGGCCAAGATCGAGAAGTTCGACCTCATCCCCAAGCTCATGGCCTCCTACGTGGCCGGCCGGACCGAGTCGAGCGCGACGCTCAACGTGGCCCGCGTGCTCCTCAAGAAGCGGACGGCCAAGGACGTTGCCTCGCCTGGCGCGTCCTCGTCCGGGCACGCGACCTCGTCCACCACGTCGGCGGCGGCTTCACCCTTGACCGCCGCCGCAGCTGCTGCCGCCAACGCGCGCTCGCCGCGTCGCCACTCGGACGTGCGTCCTTTGGGCTCGGGCAACTCGCCCACCCAAAGCCGTAGCAGTTTCAGTTGAAGCTGGCTCTATTTATTGGCAGATTTTTCAAAAAAAGATTGATAATAGGAAAAAATAACAAATAAAATAACTACACCTCGATAAACCGAGCCTTAGCTATTCTTATAAAATTCCGGAACAAATGTCTTCCTCTGAGCTGAACCTCAATTTTTAATCGCAAGAGAAGAACGGAAGAGAAGGCGAGATGGATGACCTCATGGTGGAGCTCGTCAGCCACGTGCTCAGCTCCGTGCAGCCCCTCACCCGGCCAGCCTGCCGCGCCGTGTGCCGCAAGTGGGCTCACGCCCTTCTGCTTCTTCCCAATGCTGCTGACAGCCAACAACAACAACGACCGGTCAGTGTTGTTGGGTTCGCCGAGAAGGTGGCGGCCAAGGGCTGGCTGTCCACGCTCAAGTGGGCGCGCACCAACGGTTGCCCGTGGGATGCAGCCATCTGCGCCAGAGCGTCCGCGGGAGGCCACCTGGCCGTGCTTCAGTGGGCGCGGGCCAACGGCTGCCCGTGGGACAAGCAGACATGCAGTTACGCAGCCAAGGGAGGCCACCTTGCCTTGCTCCAGTGGGCACGTGCCAACGGCTGCCCGTGGGACCACTCGACCTGCGCCTCTGCAGCCGAAGGAGGCCACTTGGCCGTGCTCCAGTGGGCGCACACCAACGGCTGCCCATGGGACCAGGGAACCTGCAGCATGGCAGCCAGCGGAGGCCACCTGACCGTGCTCAAGTGGGCGCGCTCCAACTTCTGCCTGTGGGATTCGTTTACCTGTGCTCAGGCTGCCAGGGGAGGCCACTTGGCCTTGCTCAAGTGGGCGCGTGCCAATGGCTGCCCGTGGGACAAGTGGACCTGCGTCTCTGCCGCCGAAGGAGGCCACTTGGCCGTTCTCCAGTGGGCGCGCGCCAACGGCTGCCCGTGGAGTGAGGAAACCTGCGCCTACGCAGCGAGGAGAGGCCACCTGGCCATACTGCAGTGGGCGAGTGCCAACGGCTGCCCGTGGGACAAGTGGACATGCAGTTACGCAGCCAAAGCAGGTCATTTGGCCTTGCTCCAGTGGGCGCGTGCCAATGGCTGCCCGTGGGATGAGAGTACCTGCTATGCAGCGGCCACAGGAGGCCACCTCGACCTGCTCCAGTGGGCGAGTGCCAACAGCTGCCCGTGGGACAAGTTGACCTGCCATAACGCAGCCAGCGGAGGCCACCTTGCTGTGCTCCAGTGGGCGCGAGCCAACGGCTGTCCATGGGATGCTCAGACTTGCATGGCCTACGCAGCCAGGAGAGGCCACTTAGACGTGGAGCAGTGGGCACGCGCGAATGCCTAACGATTAAACGTTGAACAAAAGCATTATTTATTTATTTATTTTTGCATTGAACTCTGCGGGAAGCAAGCAAACAGAACAAGAAGACGTCATGTCGGTAGACGTCCGTGTCAAAACTGCTTTCGTGGTGCGTTGTGAACATGGCGAAGCGTCGCGTCATCTACGTTGTTTAAGCAATGACAACATGCTCCCATCCTCCACACTGACCGTGCTGAGGGGGAGGGGGGGCGGTCACAGGAGATGAAGTCGCGGTCGTTGCACCGGTTCATCATCATGAAGGTCGTTTCCTCCCGGGGCCAAGAGGGCGTGCAGCTCGAGTGGCCGCCCAAGGCGCCCCCTTCGCTCCACTTGGCCCGGCGCGTGTTCGCCAAGACGCGGCGTCGGCACCACGAGCACTGGGCGCGCCAGCGCGAGGAAGAGGCCGCCGCCGCGTGGGCTTCGCGCCCGCAGCAAAGACCCGGGCCCGCGCGTGACGTGGACGAGGCCAGCGTCGGGAGCTGGCTCGCGCTGCTGCCTTACGAGATCCTCGAGCTCATTCTCGTGCGCTGTCGGCCGAAAGCGCTCTTCAACTTGGCCCTGACCTCCTCCTTCTGGTCTGTACGACCGCGCGTTTGTTGTCGTTGTTGTCGTTGTTGTTGACCCTGTTCCTGGCCACAGGCAAAGCCGGGTCATGCACGACTACAAGTTGTGGAAGCGAGTCGTCGCCTTAGAGGAGAAGCGTCTCGTGCGTTGTCGTCGTCTTCTTCGTTGTTGTTGTCGAGTGGTTGAGTGCCCGACGGCTTGGTGGGGAAACAGAACTTTGGCTGGAACATGACGTGGGAGGACATGATGGCCAAGCTGCCGCAGAACGATTACCGCCTGGTCATCTTCATGTGGCAGCTGCCCGGCCCGCGGCCGACAATCACGCCCATCTACGTCTTCTGGTCCACCCTCCCGCACTTTCCGGCCCTCTACATGCAGCGCTGACTCGGGCATGGGCTGCGCACTCACATTCTCTCTCTCTCTCCGAACGTTCTGCGCGCACAGGACGCCCTATGGCGCCAACAAGAGCCCGGCGACTAGGTACGCCTACGAGTGGAGCATCCCCCAAATCAAGTGCGTCCTCTTCCTCTCCACACTACAGCTTGTGTTTGTGGAGTGAACTGACCCGTGTGGACTGGATGTTGTGCAGGAAGAGCCTTGGGCTGGTCGGCGAGTTCCAGGTGAGACTTGGGAACAGCAGCGACTGGCACCCGAGCAAGGACCCCGCCCGGTTTGGGCCTACAAAGCGTGAATAAAGAGCTTACTGGAGCATGTGCAGATGGCTGGCTTCAATGTAAGTTGTGTGACCATCACGACACATACGGGAATTGATGGAGATGTTTTCTTTTCTTAGAGGGGCGGCTCCCGGAGGAGCTACAAAAATTGGCTTCCGACCGTTAGGTCGTAAGCCGGGGCATTGGATATAGTTTTCAACCAGCAAAAACACCTGATCCCTATTAGGTCACTTCACAGTGTTTTGCCCCAAGCGCAAAGATACCATTCTCTTCTGCTGGAGCGCAATTTGTACTGCGCCGCCTTTCACAAACTTATGGGATCGAATTTGTCCTTGGACTTCACAGAACGCTCTGTTTCGAAAAAAATTCGGAAACTACACCTAAACAAAATAAATAGTTCTATATTTGTTTTGATTTTTCTGTACTGGGCCACCGGGTCGTGGCGCTGAAGGTTGTTGTGCTACATCGTGGTGGCGGTCATGTGCGCTCTGCACGGTTGGCTTGCTGCTTGGCTCCTCCTTTCCTCTCTCTCGTCCTCACAAACGCGCCTCTGTCTTCTGCCTCTCTCTCTCTCTCTCTTCCCTGCTCTGGTCTGCGGCGCCTCTCCGCTACCAAGGGTATCCTCCCCTAGAGGATGACACGGAGGGCGCGCGGGATGACGTCACAGGTGAAGGGCGTGCAGCCCTTGAGCTCGCCGTCGACGTCGAGCAGCTCCTCAATCTCCTCGATCGAGCTCTGGCTCCCCGACCCGCTGTGCTGTGACGACGTCTCTTCCTTCTCCTTCTCGCCGCCGCCCGTCGTCGCCGCCACTGTCATGGAAGCCGTCGTGGCGGGCGTCGTTTCGTCGTGTTGCTCGCCCTCAGGAGCAGCGTCATCAGCTGTCCTCTCCTTGCCCTTCTTGCTCCCGCTGACGGCAGCCACCGGCGCCGACTGGGTGATGGTTGCCGTCGAGTCGCTCCCGCGGCCCCTCTTGCCTCCAGCGGGCGATGCGGCCGTCGCCGCCGACCCCAACGACGACGACGATGATGACGTGGAAGACGACTCGCTGGCGGACCAGAGTTCGCTGGAGGACTTGCTGCTGCCGCTCTTGCTCGGCCTCTCGCGCTTCTCTTCGTTGATCGTGCGATAGGGCACGATGGAGAAGCTCTTCACCTTGATGTACCGCACGTGCGGCAGCTCTGTATTTGCGGCGCCACGCACACACGCGCGTGCGGTTAGCTTCCGCGACCGCTCGACACGCGTGCGCGCGCGGGGAGGAGGAGGAGGGACGCACTGGTGTGCGAGCCGTCGTAGACCTTGCGGAAGATGGTCATCATGTCGAGCGTGGAGGCCGTGGTGATGAGCAGCAGATCGATGAGGCCGTCGTCCAGCTTGGCCGTCGGGGCCATCTTCATGCCCTTGCCTGCCGTGATGATGTTGTTGGCGATGGCCAGCGCAAATTCCTACGACACCAGGCCAATGATAATACACGGTGAGAAAATGATGATGAGAGGAGGAAGAAGAAGAAGTGTACCTCGTCATAGGTAATCACGTTGTCGTCGCCGTCGGTAATGGTGATGCGGGCGCGCGCCGTCTTACCCTTCATCATTTCAATGAGCGCGGCCGTCGTATAGCGGATCGCCGTTCCCATCCACCTGTAGGGAGACGATCCCACGAGAGCCGATTAATTCGAATTAGGCTCGCGTTCGCGTCTTTCTCAGAAACGCGCCATGGCTTGAAAAACGGGCGATCGAAATGACCCGAATATAATAATGAAATAAATTATTCGCGTGACGAATAATTGGAAAAGGAAGAACAAGGCCAAAAATAGACAAAAAAGCAAACAAAAATAGTCCCGAAAAAAAAAGAGAAGGGAAAACGAACCTGAGCTTCTCGGCGGTGACGGCCACCTTGGAGGCCATGCCCCAGTGCATCGAGTTGAACGAGTAGCAGCTCGTCGAATCGCCAAACGAGAGCTTACAGATGTCGATAGGTACATGCACGCCTGTACACATGTGGCCCGCGTGTAGCCAGAGGGGTGAGACGGAGAAGTCTACTACACAATGCTACTAGAAAGTATGTAAAAGTAGAAGAAGTAGCAGAAGAAGAAGTACCGCGGCAGATGTGGTGGACGGCGTTCTTGAGCTTGGCGCAGCCGAGCTCGTGCATGAAGGAGTTGCCGGTGCCAGCAGCGATGAGGGCCATGGGCGGGATGCGGGCAGAACCGTCGGCGCGGATGCGCTTCATCATGCCGTTGATGCACTCGTGGAAGGTGCCGTCGCCGCCGACGCTGCAGAGGACGTCGATGCCGTTGAGGCTCATAGTCTCGCAGAGCTCTTCCGCGTGACCTTTGTACTGCAGTTTGGTCACCTCAACGGTCTTGCCGTACTTGTCCTCGAACAGCTTCTTAGCGTTGCGCATCACCTTTTCGCCTGTCTTGTTGCCTGACCGCGGGTTGTAGAGCATGTGCACGACTCGCACCTCGATACGCTCAGCCAGGCTCAGATCGGTGAACGAGGGCGGCAAATCGATTTTCATGTCGCTAATGTTGCGTGCAGCGGCCAGATCGGCCATCATAGGATCGTCATCTTCGTCCGTGTCGCTGCTCTCGAGGGCATCACGAACCTGATCTCGAATGCCGCTCGTTGATGACACGCGGCTGGTAAGAGGGCGGGGGCTCACCGTGACCACACCCGAGATGGCCGTTCGCGAATCCAACTGGTCTCGGTCTCGGTCTCGGTCTCGATGGCGCGATGGGATGGCTGAGTCGTCCTGCGATCGCTTGAGTTGGGGTGCAGCGCGGCCCGTCCCTCGCCTCGATGAGCCCGTCTCTTCGCTCAACGCCAGCGCATCCCGCGCGCCCGTGGAGATTGTCCGCTTTCGCCTCGTGAGGGCCGGGATGGTTAGAGTGTTGAACACGCCCGTCTTCTCCTTCTTCTCCTTCTTGTCCTTCGCCGTCGCGGCGCTGCTGCTGCTAAGGCTGGAGTTGCTGGTGTGACTGATGCCGGCGCTGCTCGTCTCGGGGAGGGTCGCGATGAGCGTGTGAGCTCGTGCTGGATTGCGGGGGCCGCGCGGCGATCTCAATCGATCCATGAGGCTCTTTTCCTTCTTCTCCTTCTTTTCCTTCTTCTCCTTCTTGTCCTTCTTGCCGTTGGCTTTGCGCTTGGCAGTGGCGTCCTCCTTGTCGCTGTTGCTCTCGCTGCAGCTTTCGTCCTCTCGATCGCCCTTCGCGTCATCTGAATCTTTGTAGCTCGAATCGTCGTCGTCCTCTTCCTTTTCCTCTTCCTGGTTATCCTTCTTTTTCTTCTTCTTGGGCTTCTTCTTGCTGTCCTCCTCTGTAGCCCCTAGAACGCTCGATGAGTTAGTGCGCCCTGCCTGCTTGGCCTCTTGATGCGAGTTGGCGTCCGCCACGGAGCTGGCCGAGGTTATCCTTCGCGCTGAATTCTTCCTCCTGCTCTCCTTCTTTGCATTAGAGATGGAGATCCTGGGCAGCACGGGAGACTCGCCTGGCGCCTTGATCTCTCCCGACTCACCATTTTGGCTCGTTTCCATCTCGCTATTCGTGATTTGTTTAAGAAGAAGAAGCAAACCCCTTGCTCAATATTTTCTCTAAGAGTCGATTACAACCCGTTCGATAGTTACCGATCTCTTTTGCTAAGGCGGTGGCCACGGTGAGGCGAGATAGTGTGGGGGTCTAGCTCGTGTTGGTTCGGGTTCCACGCCGCAAACCAAATACCGGTCAGCGGTCTTGTCTCAACTCCAACATTCCTGTCATTCTACGGCGCGCGCAGTTCCAAGCGCTCTGACGCCAACACCCGAATGACCCGAACGCAACATTTCACCACGGCCACCGGACGTTTCCTTCTGTTCACCAAAAAACTTAATATCTTTCTTTTGTGATTGGCTGTTGTCACGGCTGCGAGTTTTCGGCACTGTGTCGCCCACGCTCCCCTTCGTGACCACAACGAAGCACCTCAACGGGCGGAAGGGGTCAGTTGCAGCATTCCCTTGTTTATCTGTTACACTCTTGCTCTCTGGTCTTCCCCTTGCACGGTTCATCCACAACATGACCACCCAGACCCGCTCCTCGACCACCATGCTCATGCACCAGTGCCCGGCCAGCACTTCGGAGAAGAAGATGATGGACTTCCTCCAGGACCTCAACCACCAGCAGAAGCTCATGGCCAGCTGCGCCGACGCACTGCGTGCCTGCACCCTCTGCTCCATGAAGGCCACTGAAGAAGGCCTCGATTGCTTGATGGTGCGTCCTCACCTCATGCTCTACAACTTCTTCTTCTTCTTCTTCGTTCTTTAACAAGATGTCGTTGTGGTGGACGAGCAGCACTGTGGCGCGTGCGCGTCGCTGCTGGAGGTATCGCTCAAGTACCTGGCGTCGCGCACCTCGCACTGCGAGGAGGTCGTGGCCCTGAGCGCCAAGGTGGCCAAGAGCTGCGCCGACCACTGCGGCAAGCACGCCAACGCGCACTGCCAGGACTGCGCCGCGGCCTGTGCCCGGTGGGCCGAAGACGTCCACGACCTCCTCTCCATGACCCGAACCTGATCATGACCGTGATGCTGATGATGCCGCCATCGATAAAACGCTAGTCCATCTCCTTCATCCGTTCTCAGCTGGCCTAAAGTTACTTTGTTGTGTTCCTCCAAGACACACTATGAAGAAGAAGAAGAAGAAGAAGTAAAAAGAGGGCTCTCTAGTTCTTCCAGTGCTTCCAGCCGTGGGAGTCGAGCATGCGCCGGAAGGCCACCATCGCCTCGTCTTCCGAGTAGTCCGCCCGGTTGGACAGGTCCAAGCGGCCGCCGCCTGAGCACAGCATCGACGCGATGTCGACCATCACTTGATCCAGGCGGTAGGCTGTCGTGTGTCGTTTGGTCAGATTTATTTTATTTTATTTTATTTATGTATTTAATTGGGAAAGGAGGCGTACTGGCGATCCAGCCGTCGTTGGTGAGCATGAGGGTGCAGATGGACCCGCCGATGGTGACGTGGCCCGTACGGAAGGCGAAGCGAGGTCGCACGACCCGGATGAAGGGCGGGCTGAAGGGGAAGTTGGGCGGGAACGTCACGTGCAGCGTGATGTGCTCCTGTTTCATTTCATCATGTTGGCGTCAGTTTCACAATGAAGAAAAA
>NAVB01000163.1:0-14314 GCA_002179805.1 Acanthamoeba lenticulata | reverse complement strand
GGCGACAAACGGGTTTGTTGTGGGTGGGGAGGGAGGGGAGGGGGCGGGGAGGTGCATACGGGAGAGACGGCAAAGGAGACGAGGAGGTCCCGGTCCTTGTCGCGGTAGAGGGCCACGGGCTCGCCGAAGCTGAGCTTGGCCGCGGACGAGGGCCCCGCCTCTTGGCCCCATTTGCGCTGGACGGTCAAAGCAGAGGTTAACACAAACACACACATGCATATACACACACCCTCGTTGGGGAAGTGGGTTTGGGGCCGGGGGAATGAGAGTAGCATACGTCTTTGAGGAAGGCGAGCTCGGACTCGAGGTGGTTGACGGAGCCCTTTTGCTGAAGGAGCGATTCCCAGAGGGCGGGGAGCTGGGGCTGGGTGCGGGGCAGGCGGCTGGCCTTGATGAGGAGCGAGATGGCGCTCACGAGCGGAAAGCCCGAGGTGAAGGACGGGCCCAGGGCGCTGGTCTTGCGCTCGGGCTGCTTCTTGACGGCAATGTAGATGAGGTTGGCTGTGGGAGCCGTCGTGAGGAGGCGCAGGTGGTGCTGCAGGTCGGCCTCCCAGCTGCGCAGGGCGCTGATCAGCCGCTCGCCAATCGGGGCCGCGGCAGCCTTGCTGAGGGACTTGTAGAGGTTGAGCCAGTCGCGCAGACCCCGCCGGAAGGCGTTCACGATGGCCAGCCACAGGAACGCATGCAGGAAGGCCTCGGCCGCGGCGTCGACCTTGATGCCCTCGGCCGCGTACAGCTTCTGCAGGGCGTCGGGCTCACCCTCGTCATCCTCCTCGTCCTCCTCTCCGCCCTCGCCATCGCCGCGCTGCTGACGGCGATGGTGCTGCTCCTCCTTGAGGGCATCGTCGTCGGCAAAGGCGGCGACCAGCGCCGGTCGGAGGTCATCGAGGGCCGTCGGGTTGGAGGCCATCGGGAGGAGGGCCGCCACGGCCGGGTAGCATTGGCGGGCCCAGCCGGCCACGAGCAGGCCCGCCACGACGCAGCCGCGCACGGCGGCCTCCTCTTCCTTCCACCCCATGCCCTTCTCCTCCTGCTCGGGCTCGCCCTCGTCCTCTCCCGCCGTCCCAGTCCCGCGCATCAGCGTGAGGCGGTCTCGCCGCTGCTGCTCCTCGAAGATCTCGAGGCCCTCGAGCACTTCCCTGTACGCGTATTGGCGCAGGCATGTGCGGGTGTTGACTGGATGAGAGGAACCGCGGTTCCAAAGGAAAGGGACATTTGGGGGGGGGGGACTTGGAGGCGCACAGGGCGTAAAGGTGAGCGTGGGCGAGCTGCTGGCGGACCGCGCTCGACTCGAGGACGGAGAGAGCAGGCAGGTCGGCAAGCCGCCCCGCCGCCGCCAGGAGGGTGGAACTCAGGGTGGCTGCCGCATCTCGCGGGGAGAGCAGGCGCATGGCCAGGCACTGCGTGGCCACACAGGCCATCCGTGCAGCACAGGAGCTCGTCGTCTGCGCCAGCAACGTCCTGACAATGGCTTCAGGCGCGAGTTTGGGTGACACTGCCGCCGCCAGCCTGGTGCCCCCCCCCCCACGTAGGAAGTCAGACACCCATACATAAGGTGGGCCACGAAACGAGGACGAGGGAGCGTACGAGGTCAACTGGAGCGGCAGCGAGTGTGACGCGGTAGAAGAGGCTGCCGAATCGAGAGCGGTGGCTGTGGTGATGGCAGTAGGGCCACGCGCACCGGAAGCGACAAAGATTTCACGGGCGAGTAGCTGCGCGACGGCCGACATGAGGAGGTGCTTGCGCTTGGGCAGGTCGCGCTCATCCAGTGGCGGATCGTCGGGGCCGGGGAGGAGCGAGAGCGCGAGCGAGAGCGCATGCAGGGCAGCGCGCGAGTGAAGGAACGAGTAGAGGGCGCGAGCTGCGAGCAGCGGCTCGTCCACGTCGGCTGTCGAGATGACCTGACGCAGCTGTGGCGTGGCGCGCAGGAGGCGGTAGATGTGGAGGAGGGCCGGGGTGCCCAGCTCCTGGCCCTGCTCCAGCACCTTGGGCAGGTTGGGCACCTCCTGCATCATCCCCGCCAGCTCCAGATGGCTACTCCGCGACGTCAAGGGCGACGCGTCGTCGGCCTCGCCAGGGCGGCGGCGCTTGGGCACGGCGCGCTGGAGGCCACCGGGTTGAGAAGCGCTCGGTGAAGGGCCACCCGGGCGAGAGGAAGAAGAGTCCGAGGAGGCGGGCGCAGCTGTGCCGGAGGCAGAGGCGGGGCGGGTGGAGGTGAGGAGGGCAGAGAGGGCGTCGGGGTAGCGCTTGAGGAGCCAGAGCGCGATCGACTCGAGCCAGGGGTCGGCGTTCTGGTGAGCCAGCGGGAGGAGGTGCTCCTCGAGGATGCGGAGGAGCTGCGGGCCGTTGTCGCCCTCGATGAGGCGTGCGAGCCAGATGGCCAGGTGGAGGTCCTCGAGGTTCTTGATGCACACGTTGAGGGCTGCCTTGAGCTGGTCGCGGCCGGCGAGGAGGAAGAAGGTGATGGCGAGCTCGTAGCGGCGCTTGCCCAGGAGGTGGTAGGCGTTCTTGAGGGCCGCCAGCTGCCACTCCTCTTGCCGGAAGTCGTGCGAGAAGAACTCGAGCATCTTCTGGTCCCGCACGGCCTTGAAGAGGGCCACGAGGGCGGTCTTCTTGTCGAGGGCCAGATACCAGAGGGCGGCTTCCATGGGCTCGCGCTTGCTGCCGTCGGTGCCGGTGAAGGCCACCTTGGCCAGCCGCTCCGTGATCTGTCGCACCACCGTCGGACTGCGCGCCCACAGGGCGAGGCCCAGCTCGCGCACCTGCGGCCACGTCACCTTGTCCGGCACGTTGGTCTTGACGAGCGTGTCCTGCGCCTCCGAGTGCAGCGCCCACAGCCAGTCGGCCGGGCCCAGCGGCGTGGGCGGCTTGGCAAAGGACTTGACCCGCTGCCCCAGCGTGAAGCGCAGCGCGCACGGGTCCAAGTCCTGCGACGCCGTGGCCTGCTTGGCCAGCGCCTCGGCCACGGCCAGCAGCTGCATCTGCTCCGGCCCAGACACCCCGCCCAGCCGGAGCCCGCTCAGGTACTCGCTCAGCTCGCGCACTTGTTCCTCCGTCCACCCGCCCTCCTCTCCATCACCCAGAGCCTCCGCGCCAGCTGCCTCGTCCTCTCCTTCATCGTCGTTGCGGCTCCACAGCTGCGAGTAGGTGTCTGCCGCCGGCTGGGGCTTTGCCTTGGCCGCCGCGTCCTCTCTTTTGGGGGGGGGGGAGAGGGAGAGAGGGTGAGACAGTTAGCATCATCAGTTCCAACGCCCATAGCGCGCGTAGCCCTGCTGAGGAGACGCACCCGGAGGAGGAAGAGGAGGCGAGGACCAGCGGGAGGAGCTCAGCAAATGGCAGATCCGGGACGAAGAGCGGGCGGGCGCGGCTGTGAGTCGACGCCAGCGGGAGGGCCTTGAGGGTGCGCAGGAGGTGGCGAAGGATGCGGATGGCCGGGCGAAAGCGCGACATCGACATGAGCTCGAAGAGGAGGTGCGGGTGGTAGGCCGGCAGCGCGCAGCTGTCCATGACGGCCGTACGCAAAAAGGGGAACGACCCGGCCGGTCCCTGAGCCGGGAACACCGCGATCTGGGGCCCGCTGGCCAGCAGGAGGACTCCGCTGGCCGAGCATCCAATCGCGCTCACCTGATAGCGAGACGACCCAGCTGATGATGATGACGAAGATGACGATGAAGAGGACGACGAAGCGTCCCGCGAAGCGCTGGATCCAGGAGAGGTCTGGAGGGCGGCCATCTCCTCCCAGCGGAGGAGGAAAGGGTTCTGCATGGAGCGAGAGCGCGAGTAGTGGTAGATCTTGGCGTCTCTGCCGCGGCCCACCACCAGCAGGTGCGCCCCGTCGAGCACTTGCACCCACTCGAACACGGTCTTGCAGCCAACTCCTTCTCCTGTACGTGTGCGCACACAGGCCCCACCACCGCCACGATGATGATGGGCACGCATTGAGCCGATCCAAATCGAAGCCGTCCCTCTGGTAACGCCAATACAAGCGGGGGAGGGTACCTGGAAGACGAGCGTCGAGACGCCACCGACCGGCCGAGGGCGCGGACTCGGCTTCCCAGATGGCTAGCGCCCCGGATGCTGAGGAAACGGCCAGGCGGTGGAAGTTGGCGCACTTGATCGCCACGACGGCATCGCCAGTGCCAAAGACGGCGAGTGGCTCCTCCGACACCAGCTCGAGCCCCTGCCATCGTACCCCCCCCCCCAAAGCCGAGGCGTGCGTAAGCGCCACTGGCGGGCATGGGGAAGGCGAGTGGTCGTCGTACAGTGAGCTGAAGGCGCCAGAAGCGCAGGGTGCCGTCCTCGTGGCCGGTGACAAGCGTGAAGAGTGGGGAGAGAGGTGTGCAGATAACGCTGGCGGTGATGCGTGACACGCCGTGCTCGAGCGGGTGGATGCCGTTCAAGCGCGAGAAGAGGGTTTTGGGGCCGCCCGGCTCCTTGGATGGCTGTGGGCGTACCGTCCACAGCGCCACACGATCATTGTCGACACCGAGCACCACGAGACCGCCCTGGCGCGGCGACGAGATGGCGTGGAGCTGGCGCAGAGGCCCGAAGTGGTCCGACCCCTCGAGCGCCCCGATCTGCCGAGCTTCGCAAGCCGAGGGAGGAGAAGTAAAGTCCTTGCGGTCTTCTTCGACGATCTCGTAGGCCAGCACCCCGCTCGACCCGCTGACCAGCAGGAGCTTGCCTGGTGGGGCACACACCATGGACGCCCCCCCCCCCATCCCAACCACCGCGAATGAGCCACGTTGGGTCGAGAGTGGTGAGGGGGGGGGAGGACGAGTCAGGAGAGGGCAGTACCAGAGGGGAGCCAGGTGAGGGAGCGCGCGTCGTTTGTGGCGGGAACCGAGGTGAGGTAGCTGAAGGAATATGGCGTGTGGGCGAGTGTGGTGTCGACAAGCTTCCAGACGTGGCACACATGCGCTGAATCGAGCGAAGCGGCCAGGGTGCAGTTGTTGGTCATCGACGAGAGGGCGAGGTGGGTGATGAGACCCGAATGGGCGAGCCCGCCCGCGGATCCCCGATGCGAGATGCGCAGATCGCCGTTGGCCGGCTCCGCATCAAAGCTGCGGAAGGCGAGCCCGCCCTTCTGCCCGTAGACGTAACACTCAACGTGGCCAGGAAGGCCCAGCGCGCTCCAAATGCCGCACAGCGACCACACCCGCACCACACGGCGGCCTATCACACCCAGCCCCGTGTCCTACCAAATAGACGCGCCACAAATGGTTATTTCAAATATAAAGACTGTTGTTTTCTTCAACACGCTCACTCCTCATACTGTGGGCGTCGTGGTACCAGTTGCATGGCGAGGGAAACCGACGGAGCCTGTGTCGAGGACTCACTGTTGGTCTTCAATTGCCAGATGGTCAGGTCCCCCGTACTGGACACTCCGCACAGGAAATCCACCTCCTGTGTTGTCTCTGTCGGAGGCGACGCGTTGAGAGGAAGGCGTAAGCGAGATGACGCGCATAATGTAAAGATTTTAGATGAAGGAGGAGCTGCTCGTTGTTTTGGACGAGAGCACTCAGGCGAGGAGGAGAGGAG
Source organism: Acanthamoeba lenticulata (assembly GCA_002179805.1). NCBI lineage: Eukaryota > Discosea > Longamoebia > Acanthamoebidae > Acanthamoeba > Acanthamoeba lenticulata. Next base: position 8,773 of record NAVB01000163.1, on the reverse strand, counting down.
AGAAAGGAGGGATGGGCAGTTACCGAGCGGTCGACGAGTGAATCGCCCAACTTCGACCAGCTCGCGTGACCCGCGTCTGAGTGGGCCACTGGAGTCCGCTTCGCTTGCCTGCAAAGTCAATCAGCACACGTGGCCGGCCAAAGCTCTGAGGGAGAGATGACAGCTCCACCTCGGAGCGGGAGGGCAAGCGGTCATCATACCTTGGATGGCCGGGTTGTGTGGCTCGGATGGGGATGAAGCGACGTCAGCCATTCGACAGCACGCGTGACAGGCCCATCAAGCACAGCACTAGCGCTGAACTTGGGGCTGGCGGGAGGTCTGGTCTCGTTTTCCATCCACAATCGCCCGACTCCGTCGCGGCTGACCGTCAGCAGGATATTCCTGGTGGCGTAGGAGGAGCGCAATCAATTAATTGTCGGTTCAAAATAAACGTTCTGGGAGCTGGCTCATCCGCCACATGGACCGTACCGATGGGGGCACTCACGCGGCCGCCAGCAGATGGAAAGTATGGAGCGGGGATGAGTCAGGTAGACGCTGCGCCACACCGCCTCATTCGCGGATCGGCGGTGCCAGACCTGGAAGAAGACAATTACAACAATTTAACAATTTTGTATCAAACGAGCGTAAGAGGAAGAGGAGGAACGGGCAGCCCGCTGTACTTTGACGAAAGGCTGGTACTGCGCGACTGTGGCCAAGTAATGTCCGTCCGGCGAGAAGGCACACAGGGTAACAGAATCACGGCTGGGGGCACCCCACTCTTTGGCCTTTTTGTTGTTGATGTCCCAGAGGGCAACCTCGTCTCCACACACCGCCAGCGTGTGCTCGGCTGCAGGCGACCAAGCAACGGCGGTGATGCTGGACCCTTGTTCGAGTGAGCCTGCCGAGCACCATTGCACCTGACCACGAATGCCTGACATCAGCATACACGATCATGCAAGCCCTGGGAGGTTCTCGCCACTTGGTACCGGTTGTGTGGGGTGCGCGGTCTCGGGTGCGTAGAGGAAAACTGTGGTGCCAGCACCGACGGCGAGCTGTACAGGCAGCTGTCAGCTTACGGTGCAAGTTTACACGCCAACAAGCAAGAAGCAAAGGCGGCCAGCGAGCATGAGAAAGAAGGAATGAAAGCGCACCTTGCCCTGTGCTGACCACGCAAGTGAGGTGATAGGATGTTGGAAGCCAGTGATCACCTGCAACAAACGCTGTAGCGCTGAAGACTCGATGGTGACTTGGCCTGAGCCCGCATATGCCTGCACATATAGAAAGAGTGAGTTTGCGGCATGGTTGAACGCAAACTATGAAAGCGATGATGAGCTCATTTCGTACGATTACAGATTGGCCGCGAAAGAGGCCGCACGCAAATGTGTTTGGGTGGCCAGAGCCAGCCCCTGCAACGACGTGCGCTGGCTCAAGAGACGTTGCGGCCGCCATCAACGCGGACAGGGCACTTCTTCGTGGCGGCTTTCTCAGGAGAAAGAGGAAATTAGCCAAGAAAAAACAGCCTCGTCCAACGCCAAGCGCAGAATCACAAATGGCGGACAAGGTGAAGGGCAAAAAATTCAGCCGCGAGTCTGGCGATGATCCTCGACGGCCAGCTTTGCCCAAGTAAGATCAGCTTTCTCAACTCAGCAGCATGTGAATGTTCACTAAATTCAATTTGCAGACGATTTTACATCGCTCCGCTTGAGGAGGAGGCGATGGGTGGATACTCGCAAGCTGCCACCACGACCGGTCTTGTCCTTGGCCTGTTAGGTCTTCTCATGAAGGTTCGAGTCCTCGGGCCGCAACAGTTAGATCAACTTGCCAGTTAACCCCTCGCCACCGACCAGATGCGGCTGCTGGCCTGGGGTTCACTTCTGGCTGTCGTTACTGGGCTGGCTAACATTCCTCGTGCTGAGTTCGACGTCAAGCAAGTTTTGTCTTCCGTCATGTACGTTGTTGTTGTTGTTTGTGATGGCCTTCTTCTCGTCTTCAACTCACTGGTTGGTGCACAGGATTGCCGTGCTGGGCTTAGTTATGGTACCGGCGCACTGGCGTCCTCGCTTCTGTGCAGAATCGTTCTTGCCAGTTTTAACTGTGTGCTTGTGGCGGTGCAGGCCTATTTGTCACCACCTCGCGTGTGACGTCGCAGGACGGGCTCTCCATCTGGAAGTGCTCTCCTGTTGCGCTACCCGATCGCCTATATCGAAACGGGACGAGACACGTTTCGTTAAAGCAAGAGAAGAAAGAACAAATAGAAGGCTTGTTTTCCGGGTGTGTTTGCTATGGTTCATCGGATGGTGTGCGCAGCTGCCCTGCCTCATCACTCATTTCTTCTCTCTTTTTTTCTCTTTTTCTTTTTAACTTTCTTGTTTATTTGCGTTTGTTTTGCTCCTGGCGGCCAAAAGATTAGCAAACACGGTGGAGAACCCGCAAAGCACATCGCCGCAAGCGTATTTGTCCGCTTTACCACCAACCCAAGAAGATGCAGACAAAGACACCCCTGCGCACACACACTCAGGAGGAGGAAGCCGATGCCGAGTGGCTGAAGCGGCAACGAGTGGTGGAGAACATTGCAAACAAGCAGCAACAGTGCCGACTCATTGAAGACCAAGGGCGGTTGTGTGCTCGCACGCGGCCTCTCACTCCTGAGTGCTCCGACCTCCTGAAAATGCAGATTGCCTGCTACGGGTACGGACGCCACACCCGCGCGCTCTCCGTTCCTTGTACCCACAGTGCGTGCGCGGAGGTGTTAGGGAACTGCTGTGTGGGGATCTTTCGGACAAGGCGGTCGCATGCTTGCGGCAAAACAGTGGCAAAGAAGGAGCTGCTGAGGTGGCTTGTGCTGTTCCCTTACGGCAACTCAAGGAGTGCGTGCAGCCCCGCCTTCGCCCCTACAAGCTGGCTTTCCGCAACGAGTCCGCTCGCCCTCGCCAGGTACTGCTCTCTTGCACTGCGAAGCGCCTGCGCCTCGAGTGCTTAACGTGTGTTTGGTCGTGGTGTCGGACCGATCACACATGCCAGGCTTGTCCCACGCAAGCCGAAAAGCTCGATGCTTGCTTGGCCTCTGCTGCTAGGGAAGAGGCCTCAAGCGAGCCCACCGATCCCCATGGCGCCCTCCTCGGTACTCAACTCGCGCTGCCCTTTATGTGATGGACAAGGACGATTGGGCGATTGGGCGCAGCCAGCACACCAACAAGCCAGGCTTGGGGGCCGGTTGCTTTTCCTTTGCAGGGATGAAGCCCAAATGCCCTGCCGAGCTGACCGAACTGCACGAATGTTTCTCGGCATCGGTATGCCCCGAGCCTGTCACCGCACTCCGGCAGTGTCTCGCTCAGCCGCGACCAGCTTCCAGCGACAGCAACGTATGCTTCTGATTCTGATTCCTCTTCTCCTCATGCGAGAGGCAAGTTGATGATGCGCTAACCCTCCCTCTATCTCTCTGTTACTAGCAGAAGGACCCTTGCGATGCCGAGCGAAGGCGCGTGGGTTTGTGCTTGCAAGAAGACACGCTACGCTCTTACGCACGACAGGGCATTCCCCTCTCCACCGCCCAGCAGTGAAAACCGCTTTTTTTACAAACAAAAAATTCTTATTATTATTATCGCACTTCAGTGGTGGGGTGAGGAGGACGAAGTGGGTGGTGGTGGTGGTGTGGGTGCTCTGCAAGAGAGCTCGCGGCGTGCAACGGAGGCGCTTTCTTGTGTGGGCAGAGTAATCGAAAAGAACCGGGCGCCTGTCGACAGGTAACGGGTGCGGCACTTTTTTGCGCGAGTGCGGTCACCAGGCGTCGCACTGCAGCGCTTACGGGGCGGGCCTTCAAGAGATCTTGGAGATTGGGAGCTTTCGCTTCCGAGCCCTCACTTCATGGACAAAGTCAAACGCTTTGGCTTCATCAAAAAGAGGGACTCCTCAGAGAACTCGCTCTTAGCAAGTTCGTCTGGGTCAACAACACCAACTACAACAACAACAACTGCCACTCTCTCCCTCTCCGCACCCGCATCTCCCGGTCCTGCCCCTCCGTCCCCCTCTGCTGCCATTTTCGCCGCGGCTGTCGCCCCCAACACTCCGTCCCAGGATGCCTCCTCCTCGCTTGCGCAAGCAGCCTCTACGACCAATCTTTCGGGAAGCGGCTCTACAGTGGTCACCATCAACCCTCTACGTGCTACCTTTGCGACGCCACCGGCCGCGGCACCGCTTGCACAAGAAGAAGAGACCCCTCCTCACGCTGGTACTTACACCCTCCCTCGCTCGAGGAAAGATCCTCCTCTCCCCTTCTCCTCTCTCCTTTGCGAACCACAAGGTGATGGTGACCTGGCCAGTGGGTGCAGGCGGCTTTTGGCAAAACATCCTCAGCCGCACCACGAGGCCATCGCCGAGCACGCTGAGGTTCGCCAAACTGGAAGAACCGGCAGCTGCTTCAGCTGCTGCCCGAGGTGCGCCAGCTCCCCCCTTGGTGCAGGCCTATTGCAACCGCTCACCACTTCCTACCCTCCTCCTCCTCCTCCTCCTCCTCCTCCTCTTTAGCATGCTCGGGGGAGCAGCACGCAACACACTCGTCCACCGACTTGCCTTGGTTCTCCTCGAGCAGGTATGTGTGTGAAGGACAGACAACACCAATCATCTTCCTCTGCGCGGGTGTGTCCTTCGCTAACGTCACACGCCTGGGACCGGGTGGGTGGATTCTTTGGACACGCCAGCGGAGGCAAGGCTCTACAGGCATGGCGGACTGCCTACGCCTTCGGTGAAGCGGATGACGAGAGCAACATCCTATTCAGCCCGCCAGAAGGTGCGCTCTACGCTCTACTGTTTCAGCTTGTTTCTCATCGTCGCGGTCATTCCACACACTTATTATTGCTGGTGGTGATTTCACTCTCTTCCACGGGTGCAGAGGGTTCAGTCAATGGGCTGCCCATCATCAAGGGCGCCACGGTGCTGAAGCTCGTCGAACGCCTGACCTTCCCCAAGTATCCCGGTGCGTGCGCCCCTCCCTCAATTACCAAGTATGGTCGCCCTGATCATCATCAGGAGTGGGAGAGGCGGAGATGAACCGTCCGGTCAATCAACGCACTGACATTGGTTGCGGGGGGGGGGCTCGCTTGGTGGCTGATACTTCAGATCCGGACTTGCTCGCCTCGTTTCTGCTCACGTACGATCTGAATGAGTGAAAGCGTCTCCCCACGAGAGTGGGGGTATGTACCATGGAAATCTGGGCTCACATATCACACGGCGATGGCGCAGGTATCGGGCCTACACGACGCCGCAGGCCGTGCTGCAGCTGTTGGCGACGCGCTACGACATCCCCACGCCGCAGGGTCTTTCCGAGGAGGAGCTGACCCAATTCAATCACGCATTCGCAACTCCGGTCAAGCTGCGCGTTCTCAACGTGCTCAAGACGTGGATGGTCGGCCACTTCTACGACTTTGAAGATGAGCTCATGATGAAGTCCGTCCAGGACTTTCTCCTCAACTCGGTCGTAGGCGATGCCGATTTCGCGATGAGTAAGGCTGGTTTGCAGCTGCAGCGCGTGCTCGTGCGGCAGGTACAAGCCTTGCCCTTGCCTCTCTGTGCGCAGGCGCTCATGATCATGTGTCGTTGGATGATGGACTGACATGAGCTACGGTGACGGCATGCAGCGCGAGGGCAAGGAGGAGGTGAGGAAGCCCCACATGTTTGGCGAACCGCCACCAGTCCCGCTTGTGGGCGATCTGAGCGGCAAGCTCGATGCCAGCGGGTACTCGTGCTCCTCTCCCGCTCTATTTTCCGGTTACACCTGGTTGACCAATCGGCGCTGGTATGCACGGCGCGGTGCAGGGCGGTGATCGACGTGCTGGACGTGCACCCCGACGAGATGGCCCGGCAGATGGCCTTGGTTGAGTGCGCGTACTACATGCGAATTAAGGTACACACATGCTTGTTTGTTGCTTGTTGCTTGTTCTCCTTTTTCTTCTGTACGCATATGCGATGCAAGCCGAACGCTCATCATCACCATTATCATCATCATCATGGCTGCGCGTCCGCGCGGGTGGGAGCAGTCATGGGAGTGCCTCAATCAAGGGTGGACAAAGGCGGACAAGAACGAGCGCGCTCCGAGCATTATGACCATGATCGAGCGCTTCAACAAAGTGAGCGCGTGGGTGGTGACCGAGCTCGTATCGGAGAAGGACGACACAGTGCGCGTGCTCCGGCTGCAGCGATTCATCGAGATCGCCCACGCCTGCCTCCTTCTCAACAACTTCCACGGGAGCATGGAGATCACCTCTGGCCTCGAGAGCGCTGCCGCCCACCGGCTGCGACCCACTTGGGCCGTCCTCCCGGCGTCAGTGCACGACTTATTTGTACATATCAAGTCCACCCTCTCCAGCGACAAGAACTACCAGACCCTCCGGGGCCACTTGCGCACTATGACCGGCGCCTGCATCCCTTACCTCGGTACGGCACGCTCTCGCCTTGTGTGGAGGAAGGAGAGGAGGAGGAGGAGGAAAGGGAAAGGCACTCAACGCGGGGCACCGCCCAGGGATGTTCTTGACCGATCTGACGTTCATCGAGGATGGCACACCGGCCGAGCTACCGGGCGGTCTTGTCAATTTTGCCAAATGGCGCAACCTGGCGCAGGTGCGATGTCTGTCCGCCCACGCATGCCCCCCCCCCCCAAAATCAATCGATCCACCCATTGAGAGGGGCTGACGCCACGGCACGGGAGAGCAGGTGATCCGCGAGATACAGCAGTTCCAGCAGTGCCCCTACAACTTCGAGGCCGTGCTCCCTATTCAGAAGCTGCTAGAGAACGCGACTCCTCTGTCTGCCGATGAAGCCTACAAACGCTCACTCGGTGATGCTTGCTCCTCATCTTCGGCGCGTAGCTCGCTCGTGACATTGACATTCCGCGGTGGACAGAGATTGTGCCTCGCGGAGCCTTGTCCCTGACGCAACGGCAGATCAAGGAGAGCAGAGCGCGATGCAAGAAGCTCCTCCGAGAAGGCAGGTTCGCCACCTCCACCAACCGCAAGGAGGTACGCGACAAGTGACACGCCTTTCCTTTCTCTGTATCTCTCCTTTCAATAAAATATCACAAAAACTTTTATTTTATTTATTGAACGTGGGCGAGCCGTTTGCGCAGGGAAAGGACGAGGCCAACGAGAAGGACATCGAATTGGACCTTCCTGAGGGCTATCCGTTCTTCCAGAAGGGTAACCACATCAATGCTGATGATTGGGGGGGAGTCTGGTCCCTTGGGGGGCATCTCCTGGATGGCAAATGCTGACCCTGTCCGCGCGCAGATGACGCTAAGGCGATCGTGTTGGAGCAACGTGCCGGCCGGAGTGGCAGTGTCAAGTGTGCCACGCCTGAGAAGTTGGTCGAACGGGTCACCAATGCACGAGTTTCCGGTACGTAGCATGTTCAATGCTGTTGGGCCAAGCTGCGTTTGAACCCCTTTTTCGCGCGTGTTTGTGTGGACACACACAGATACCCACATGGTGAATGCGTTCCTGTTGACCTACCGCTCTTTCCTCAACTCGAATGATCTCCTCGAGCTTCTGATCGCTCGGTAGTACTCCTCGTTCACGGGCTGGTGGAGGCCTCTGAGAAAGGGAGGGGTCCTGACCTCTCGGTTCGTGGGGCTCGCGCAGGTTTCACGTGCCGCCGCCAAAAAACAAGGCAGCAGAGGTCTGTGCGGCGTGGCAGCAGCATATCCAAGTGCCCATTCGCTACTGGGTGTTCAATGTGTGCAAGCTGTGGATAACCCAGTACTACTATGACCTGTCGGCCTTTGGCGACGCAAGATTCTGCAAGCAGTTCAACGACTTCTTGGACGAAATGGCCACGGTGCGTCCTCGCCCTCCAGCCGCTCGAGAGCCACATGTCATCACTGAACGTGGAACACGACCTGATTTCTCTCGCCACAGACTGAACTGGCGTCTCTGGAGAGTGTCATTGTCTCCCTCAAGGAAAAGTTGGCGACCTGCAAGACCAACGGCCAGATTGAAGAACCACCAGCCCCACAGCCCACAACCACGGAGTCCACCAACGGGGTTCGAGCACACCCACCCACTCACCCAATTTCCACTCCACCACGCGAGTGATGAAGAAAACGAGAGGTTCCTCTCTAACGCGACGTTTTCCCAATCATAGTCGTCGTCACCGTCATCATCGACTGGGCTCATGTCTTTTAGCGTCGACGAGTTGGCGTCGCAGATCACGCTGACGGACCGGGAGCTCTTCTCCAAAATCCAAATCTGGGAGTTCTGTGTGCAGGCCTGGAAGAAAAAGAAGGAGCGGGGCGTCATGGCCTGCAACAACCTTGCCGCCTTCAACATGCGCAGCAATAACGTACGTGCGGCCCCGAGTTCCTTTCTGCTGCGCACTTGCTCCACCACTCGTTCCTGACTGAGCCACGCCATCTTCGTTCGCCAGCTGCTGTTGTGGATCCAGAGCGAAATCGTGTCGGGCCGAACGACGTGGGAGCGCAATGCGCGGCTCGCCCATTGCCTTAAGATCATCGAGGTGTGTGTCCTCTCCCCCCCCCCAAACCTCTTTGCTTCCTCCTCCCTCTCGTGGACCCCAAGGGAGATGGGCGAGGACCAGGAGCCTGACTGCAGATATCATCCCGTTGTGGCGGCGCAGAAATGCTATGTGATGGGCAACCTGAACGCCGTGGCCATCTTTGTGAACGCGCTGCAGTCCTCCGCCATCTCTTCGCTCTCTTCGGTCTGGGCCGTACGTGTGCACCAACACCTGCGCCTCCCCCTTTGGGGCTTGGTCTGTAAAAGCTGACGGTCGTTTTGGGGGGGGGGGG
>NAVB01000162.1:0-55121 GCA_002179805.1 Acanthamoeba lenticulata | reverse complement strand
TTTTTTTCCCATTTCGCCACGTCAGCCACAAACGCGCTACACGCACGCGAAGCACAACACAACGATGTCGGTCGTACGACGCTATAGAGGAGGAGGTCGGCCAGCGCTCGGTTGGCAAAGTAGAAGACGGGCGGCACGGTGTCGTCGGCCTCGCCCGGCGGCGACCGCAACACGCCCCACGGCTTGCTGTGTGTGCTGACGTCAGCAAAACACAACACCCACGGAATGCATGGAATGGAATTCGCGCCTGAGGTCGTCGACAACAAAGGGCAGGCTGCACGACTGCAGGTCAAAGGCGAGGAGGAAGGGGAAGTGCTCCATCATGGACGCGTAGCGCGGCAGGTCCGAGATCATGATGTACATCCGGTCGTCCGGCGGCGACCCGCGGAGCAGCGTTCCTGCTGGCCCCGTCACGGTCATCGCGTGGGCGGTCGCCGCGGAGCCGAGCGGCATCGGCGACGAGGTCAAGGACGAGGACGAGGCCAAGGACGAGGGCGAGGGCGAGTCCAGCGGGGACACCGAGGCGCCCAAAGGCGGCGGCGATGACGAGGACGAGGACGAAGATGGGTCGGCTCGTAGCCCCGCCGCCATCATCATCGCGTACGGCGGCGGCGACGATGAAGATGAAGACGAGGCCGAGGCGCCCGCGAAGAACGGCGACGGCATCGATGGCGGCCACGGCGAGGACGACGAGGACGGCGAAGACCACGAAGACCACGAGGCCGATGTCGACGATAAGGTCGACTGTGACGGTGAAGGCGATGGCTGCCACGGGTACGGGTGGTGGGCGTAGAGGCTCGCCATCATGGACGGCCCCGATGACAATGACGACGACGTGTTGCCTGCTGACGGCAACACTGACGACGACGAAGACGACGAGAGAAGGGACAACTCGCTGGGTTGGCTCGATGCTGTCGCGGCGGCCGCCAGGCTCGCCGAGCCAGAAGACGATGACGACGATGACGACGAGGTGGACGTGGCGGCGGTGGGCGGCGCGCACGAGGGCTGGTGACGGGGCTGCTGCTGCTGTTGTTGTTGTTGCTGCTGCTGCTGCTGTTGGGACTTGAGGAGGGTGACCTCCTGTCGCAGGGTCTCGACTGTGTTGGTGAGCGACTGGACCTGTTGGAACAGGAACGACACGGCGCTGCTGAGCAGGTCCTTCTCGTTGGCGCCATGCATGGGCATCGATGACGCCGTCGTTCCCGCGGCCATGGCGCTCATGATGTGCTGCTGCTGGAAGAATGGCTGCGCCGGGCCGGGCGCGATGGGCTTCGGCTGCTGCGATTGTTGCTGTTGCTGGGGAGGACTACCCTGCACGGGGCCTGGCGTCGCCAAAGGGCAAAAGGACCGATTGTGAGTCCCTCATACCACACGACGCCGCACACAAAAAACACGCGCGCGTGCAGGAGGAGCCGCATGGTACTTTCCGTGCGGGCCCGCTTGCGGGCGGGCTGGTCCTGCTGCTTCCCGCCGCCGTTCTGCGGCGCCGCCGCTGCCGGCGGGCCCGCGGCGCTGCTGCTGCCAACGTTAGACGAGTCGGCTCCGCTGGCGCTGCTGTTCCCGGGGACGGTGGCCGTCGTGGAGGCGGCTGTTGCCGTTGATGTGGCTGCTGCTGCTGAGGTTGTGGCGGTGGCCGAAGGCTGCTGGGCCGAGTGGTTCTTCTTGGGCCGCCCGGGCTTCTTGCGCTCAACGTCGACGCACTGATCGACCCGCCCGAGCTCCACGCACTTTTTGCATGGCCGCCCGCTGGGTGGTTGTTGTTGTTGTTGCAATTGGTGGTGATGGTTGCCGTGAGCGTCGGAGATGAAGACGAGCATGCCGAGGGCACATGAGATAATAATGAAGAGCCAAATGGCTCAGTAATTTGCTTCTACGCTTAGGAAGCAAAAAGGAAGGAACGAAGGAAGGAAGGAAGGAAGAACGAGAGGGAGGGAGGTATGACGATGGGGCGTACTCGTCACAGGCCGTGTGGGCCCGCTTGCAGGGCAGGCAGGCCTGCTTGACCTTGGTCGAGGCCACGGCGGCCTTGGCGGCCTCGCCCACCAACGAGGGGTGCAGCACGCCGCCAGGAGGGAGGAAGGGAGGCAGCCCCAGGCTGCCGCTCGGATGCGGCACCAGGTTCACGAAAGGAGACGGTGCGCTTGGCGGCTGTGGCCCTAGCGGTGGAAAGGCGCCCCTCCAATCGGCCATTCCTTCCGACAACAATCAAGGGCTTCTTGGGGCACACGCTTTTTTCCAGGTGAATGAAAATGTAAATGAATTTTTCCAGGCCTGAGAGAAATGGGATCTGCTTTTCTTTTTTGTTTCTTTGGCGCGAGAGATAGAGATTGAACGATGATCACGCCCCTCTTCGATGTCTCACAAGATGACCATTTCGTGGTGCTTGTCATTCGTGTGCCCTACATGAAGGCGTCCACGTTTGACTACTACATTATCGGGTCGGAGTTCAAATTCTACGCAAAGCCCTACTTCTTACGCCTGACCTTTCCTCACCCGCTGGACGAGGAAAGCGGCAAGGAGAAGCTGGCCTATGATATCTCCAACGGCGTCCTCACCGTCCACCTGCCCAAGGCGACTCCCGGCCAATTTTTCGAAAATCTTGGAATGATTACACAATTGCTGGCCAAGAAGAAGCCTGTCATTTCCAACGCAGCGGTGCAAGTTGTGTCCTCTGGTAACTCTTCGTTGCACGCCTTGTGATTTTGAGTCATTCATTTTATTTAATTATTTTATTCATTTAAAAAACTAATCGGACGACAGGCGAGAACCAACAAGGCGAGGAGGAGTTTGAAGAGGAGGAAGAAGAGGAAGAGATTGACATGGAAGTGGAGCAAACACCAGCCCCTGCTGAGGTGCGCGCGTCTAGTCACCTAGCCCTCTCCACCCTCGGCTCCTCACTCTCTTCCTCCTCTTCCATTTGCCTGGCACGTGCACGCAGGGGCTGCTCAAGGGCGTGCGGTACGGGTTCAACAACCAGTACAGCGGCTTCTTCTCGCAGATCCAGGAGGAGGTCCGACTTCCTTCCGCCAGCAGACCCCCCGTGTGTGTCTCTGTGCGCTCATTGCCCTTATGGCGCGCGTGTGTGCGATATGTGTCGACATGCTGGACGCGCAGACGCTGGAGATCGTGGAGCTGCCCGACCCGGACACGACGCCGGCCAGCGAACGGCGCGAGCTGCGCCTCCTCACCGAGGACGACAAGTTCGATCCCGAGCACTACATGTACCTCGTCGCCCTCGTCCTCTTCTCCTGCCCTGTCCCGCGTGTGCCGGCCTCTGATGCGTCGACACCGCCGTGGGGGGACGATCGTGGCTGCTGAGGGAGCAGGGCCGACTTTGTAATGGACGGGACCATCCAGGAGCTCATCCGGTTCGAGCCCCACTGGATCCGCGAGAAGCGCCACTACGCCACCCTCAAACGCGAGTACCTGAGCGCGCGGCCTCTGGCCACCGCCACCAGCGAGGCCCGCGACGAGGACGAGGCTGGGGAGGCCGAGAACGCGTTGCGTGAGACCAACGAGGCCCGCAAGCCAAACGTGCAAACGCTGGAGATCGGCGCTTCGTCGTCATCGTCGTCGGCCCCGCGTATCATCATGCTCAAGACCAACAAAGAGCGCGAGGACGAGGAGCGAACCGCCGCGGCCGCCGCCGCCAAGCAGGCCGGGGAGGCCGATGGGGCCGGCCTGCGGCCCTTCCCGTTCGGGAGCACGCGGTCGCTCGTGCAGGAGATCGGCCCGGGCGGCCACCGCCCCGCCAGCGCGGGCGTCACCCGGCGGCCCCTCATGATCCAGGAGATCGTGCGTCCCGCCCACCACCCACCACTACCACCCGGTCGTGCGTGCCGACGCTCACACGCGTTTTTGCGCGCACACGCAGAGCACGACTACGAACAAGGAGGGAGCGGATGACGAGGACCAAGAAGAGGACGAGGTCATCGACGTGGCCCGCGAAATGAAGGCCGTCAGCATCAAGCGCATCGCTCCTTCTTCTTCTCCTTCTTCTTCGACTTCATCATCGTCATCGTCGTCAGCGACGTCCGTCTCGAGAAGCGAGCTCGAGCTCCAGCCTAAGCCGTCCGCTGCCTCGTCGATCCCCTCGAGCCTCCTCCTGCCTTCTTCTTCCTCCTCTTCCTCTTCCTCTTCTTCAACGTCGACGTCACCTTTGCCTTCTTCAGCCGCTGCCCCGCCAACGCCGTTGATCATGGAAGTCGGGCCAACGGCCACGGCCGTCTCCGAAAGCCAGGCGGCCTCCTCGCCGCCGCGTGACGCCACGGCCGCGGCCGCCGCCGCCGCCACGCCCGAAACCATGGCGCCCGTCACGCCCGTCCGGGCCTCGGCGCCGGCGCCGACGTCGCCGTTCGGGGGCATTTCGTTCGACGTGCCGAGCCCGCACCTCAAGTCTGGTGAGCCTTTCCCCTTTGCCCCGCAGTCGCCGGTGACCGCGCCGACGATGACGTCGTTGCCCGACGGGCCCTTCACCTTCAGCTCGCCCGCGTCCACCACCAAGGTCCCGCCCGGCCTTGTCTTTGGCGCGTCACCGTCGGCGTCGACGTCGACACCCGCGCCGACGACAACGACGGCGCCACAGACGAAGCCGAGCCCGCCTGAGCTCAAGGAGGCTCCGAGGCCGAGCGCGACGACTGGTGCGAAGAAGAAGACGAACAACAACGACGAAAAGGACAAGAAAGCGAAGGCGAAGCCCAAGAAGAGCCGAGAGGAGCTGAAGGAGGAGATGAAGATGCGAACGGCGATCGAGGAGAAGGTGATCGAGTGGACGCAGGAGGAAAAGGAGACCCTGCTTCGTCTCCCGCGGAAAGAATGTACGGAATGTTTCATTAGCTGCGTCGTGTTGTTTGGGGCTGACGATGACCACGATTATGATCATGTCATGTGTGGTCCCGCGTGCAGACATCCTGGAGAACGAGAAGGCCACCCTCCTGGGCCTCGTCGACCTGGTCTTTGCCTACGCCTACAACCAGCGCACCACCATGGTACGCACATCCATGCGGCCTTACGCAAACTGCACGTGAACGTTGACGCAACACCACCACCACCAGGACGAGCCGACGTGCGAGTCGGACTGGACGGTCACCTTCCTGAGCCCGACCCTGAGCTGGCTGGAGGTCTTTGGCGGCATCGGACAGACCCTCACGGCCTGCGTGCGGCGATCGCTCGCGTATCCTCTCTACCGGTACGTGTGCCTCCATCTTGGTCACAAATAACAACTACAACAGCAACAACAATCGCGATTCTGAACTCTCTCTCTCTTTTGCCAACGATGAAACGCGCAGGCACTGGGGACTGGCGCAGACGGTGATGAAGGACGTGGTGGTCATCTTCTCGATGGGAAAGCGGAGCGTGCTGCGCGCTCTGCTTGGGGTCAAGCGGGTCTTGGACCGGTCCGACCCGCGATTTTACCACTGCAAGCTCTTTGTCGACGATTACTGCGTGTGGCTGCAATCCTACAGGTACCCATGATTCCCTATCCTTATCTATCACGTTGCTTTGTCCACTTATGGACTGGGTGCCTGCAAGTAAGGAAAACGTTCTTGGCTTCACTTTCCTAATTAATCGTTCCATGACAACCTCTTGACGATCTCCTAGCAACCATCGACTGCGCTCCCTCAAGACCAAGCTCAGGGAGGCGGTGGAGCTCGTCGAGAAGGAGGACCTCGGGTGGCCCTTGGAGGAGCTCGAGCGCGAAGCGCCTGAGCTGGTGATGGATGTCGAACAGGAGGAGGACGAGGAAGGCCCACGACAGGTGTGACTGACCAACGGCTATGCACCGAAGCATGATCACCACGCAAAAGGGCCGGGACTTGACCGGTGCCCGTCCGGTAAAAACCGGCCACCTAAGCCAAGAACGTGACGGTTAGATCGAGCTGTGCAGGAATTGTGCGCGAGCATTCGTAACCCGCTAGCAACACGCTACCTTTCTTTCGTTTTGCGGAAGCGGCCAATGCGGAATGGGTTAGAACGTCGAAATAACCGGGTATTCCGCGTCGTCCGTCGTCCGGGTGGCCTTGGTGTCTGGGAACCGGTGGCAGTTATTTGCAGCGAGCTGGTGTGTGGGTGTTGGTTGTGTTTTTCTCTTTCTTCTACCCCCTTTTGTTCGAAGCTGGTGGTTGATGGGCCATTGGAGTGAAGGAGCCCTCCAACAGCATTAGAGCAGGTGGTGGACGAGTTGCGTGCGGCCATCGCAAAGAGAGAGAGAGAGAGAGATTCAGAAACTCTACGGCCGGCTCTCAGCTCTTGTCTCACCGCGAGACGTTAAAAAACGAGTCCCCCCGCCAGCAGCATCGCGTTCGACGTCGCTTGACATCTTAGAGCGGAGGCGAGAAGAAGGGTTGGTTGAATCGAGTTGGCCAACGCGAGCGAACATCGGCGCGACGAAATCGTGGGGCCACCGAGAGAAGAGCGCGGCGAGAAAATAGAGCAGAATTAAGTCAACATGAACTACATGCAAGGCGACGGCCGAGGGATGGCGGGTGGACCGCCACCTCCCCGTGGCTACATGGCGGCACATCAGCAGCACGCGCATGCGGCGCCGTATCAGCTGCATCAGCAGCACCAGCCTCATTATGGTGCCGCCGGCGGTGGCATGCAAGGTCCCCCGCCCGGCCAGCAGCATCCCCAGCATCACCAACAGCTACAGTCCCATCCATCGTACCACCACCAACAGCAGCAGCCTCTTCTGCACCATCCACCACCAATGCCCTCGACGGCTCCCATGCCGCATCATCATCAACTCGGCATGGCTTCGAATGGTGGCGGCACGAGCAACGTGGGATTTAGTTCGGTCGGTCTTGGCGCAGGTTCTTCGTTCGATGAGGAATTATACGACCAATTTCTCAAGCAAGAGTCGGTGGTCGGTCTTGATACCGATTTCCAGAAAATGGAAGACGCCCTCATGAATGATTTGGACCTGTCCCTGCTGCCGCCCGACTCATTCGGTCCTCCATCAGCGCCTCTCAGTGCCGGCCGATCTGGCCAACAGTCGTACCACAATCCAGGCGACATGTACCCACCTGCCTCACGCAACAAGGGCACCGCCGAGTCGGCCAGCGGCTCATCAACCAACGGGCCGTCGGCTAGCTGGGGCACCAGCAGCGGCGGCAACGAAGGTGGTGCGTCAGCCACAACGACCACCACGACAACGGCCTCTACCGCCTCTCCTTCGTCGTCGGCTGGCTCTACCTCTACTTCGGCTACAACATCTTCCCCTTCCCCCTCTTCTACTACCCCCTCCACGACGGCGACAGCATCGCCCCCGTCCTCTTCGCAGCAGCAGCAACAGCAACAATCAGCTTCCTCTGGAGGTGCGCCACCCACCCCTTGTGTAAGAACATGTTGATCCCTCCTCGTTAACATTTAATCCAATTGTCGGTTGTCGCCAAGCAGGTGCTGGTTTACGATTTTCTAGGAGCTCATCGAACAACAAATTGGACGACTTTCAGGACCAAGACTTCTCAAATGGGATGCTCAATGGAAATGAGAGCGCGCCCCAAGGCAGCAAACCACAAACTGGCCAAGCAGGAGGCGGAGGCCCCAATTCGCAGTCGGCGGCGGGCACCGGCCAGCCTACCGCCCAGCAGCAACAACAACAACAGCCTCCTACTTCGTCACAGCAGCAGCAGCAGCAGCAACAACAGCAGCAACATCAGCAGCAGCAACAGCAGCAGGGCCTGCCCCCGAGCGGCACGACGCAAGCCCAGCTGCAGCACCTCCACATGCAGCAACAGCAGCAGCTCCAGCAGCACCAACAGCACCAGCAGCAGGTCCATCACCAGCAGCTCCAGCAGCAAGGCCTCAGCCAGCACAGCATGCACCAGCAGCTCCAGCAGCTGCACCATCACCAGCAGCACCAACAGCAGCAGCTCCAGCAGATTCAGCAGCTCCAGATCCAGCAGCTGCAGCGGCAACAACAGCAGCAGCAACAGCAGCAGCAGGCCGTCGCTGCGGGCCGCTCGGCCGCGACCGCGCCCTCGCCGCCGGGCGCCATGCCCGTCGGCGCCGCGTCGGCGCCCACGCCGCCCGGCCCCCAACCGCAGCCGCAGCTCATGGGCGGCCCGCAGCAACCGCCCTCCCCGTCCATGGGGCCCGGCGGCGTCGGCGCTGGCGGCCCGCAGGGCGGCAGCGGCGGCGGCATGATGCAGCCGTCGATGGCGGCCAAGTGGGGCGGGAAGGGCGGCGTGCCGGGCATGGCGGCCGGCTCGAGCGGGCCCGCCAGCGGGCCGATCGGCGGCCTGGCCGGGCGAGCAGACCAGCTCCAGCAGCAGCCACAGCCGCCCCAGGCTCAGCCGCAGCACCCCCAGCCCGGGCAGCCCGGGCTCGTGCGCAGCGTCTCCTACGACGCCATGAACAACCAGATGAAGATGGGTACGTCACCACCGTCGTCGGGTGTCGTGGTTGTTGTGGACCGCTACATGGAATGCGTGTTTTAGGTCCTAAGATTTGGTTATTTTATTTTCATTTTTGCCATATTTGGATTTGGTGATATTTTGGGGCACTTCGTTGACCTGTAACGATAACCTTTATATATGGGCAGGCATGGACCCTCGCATGGGCGGACACCACCCCGGCATGGCGCAGCGCGCCGCCTATGCCGCCTACGCCGCCGCGAACTACGGCGGCCCGCAACAGCAGCAGAACCCGCAGCAGCTGCCGCCGCACCTACAAGGCCAGGGCCAGCCGCCACAGGCCGGCGCCCCGACGGGCGCGCCCGGGCCGTTCGGGTCGCACATGGCGCCCGGCCAGGTGCCCCCGCCCCACGGCGCGGGCATGCCGCCTCATGCTGGCGCGCCGGGCCAGCCGCCGCCCAACTTCTTCCCGGGCCGGGGCAACCCGACGCGCACCATGTCGAACCCGCACATGCCCACGTCGGGCGTAGTCTCGCAACAGCCGCCAGCCGGCTACGGCGGCGCGTTCCACCCGCAGGCCGGGCCGCATGGCTCCCTCTACGACAGGTTCGCTTTCATTCGTTTCGTTTTTTGGCTGACGTCATCACCCACATTAACGCTTCGTTGTCTTTTCCAGCGCGCCGCCGGCCCACCCGGCGCAAGGTTACCCGCCGCCGGGCTACTATGGACGCAATGGCGAAGTCCCGCCCCGCGGCGCCGGCAGCGACGGCGGCGTGGCGCCCGTGTTCTCGCCACAGACGCACCTGCACCAGATGCAGGTCCGCCCGCAGCAGATCCGGCGACTCAACCAGGCCCTTGGCCAGCAGATGCCGGGCGCCGCGGTACCGCCCCAGGGGCCTGGCGGCCCCGGCGCGCCCTCGCCCGTCCAATCGGGTCCGACCATGGCCGCGCCCTCGCCCGTCGGCCAAGGCGGCGTTGTTGTCGTCGACCCCCAGCAACAGCAGCAGCAGCCGTCACAAACGCAGCCACCACAGCCGCTCGGCAGCCAGCCCGGCCAGCCAGGCGCGGCGCCCGGCGGAATGCTAAGCACGCAGCCCGGCGGCGGTCCCGTCGTCGTCGGGCATCCGGGCGGCTACGCGGGCCATCCGGGCGGCATGGGCATGCAGCCCAAGCGGCCCGCTGGCATGATTGCACCCGGCGGTCCGAGCATGCTCGGCGCCGGCGGCCCGCAGGTCCCCATGCAGGCCGCAGGCATGCCCATGGGCCACGGCGCCGGCGGCCCGCAGCAGGCCATCGGCCACCCGGGTCAGCCGGGCGGCCAGGACAGCAACGGCCTCGGGCCCGGGGCCATGGTCCCCGGCGGCGCAGCTCCACCAATGGGCGGCAATGGCGGCGGCGGCAGCGGCGGTCCGTCGGCGATGCAGCCCAACGTGGCCGTGTCGCGGTCGGAACTGGGGCTCGCGCAGGTGAACGAGGTCTGGGATAACTTGAACATGTACAGAAGCTACCTCTTCCAGCTGGTGCCCATCAACCCGAGCGCGCTGCTGGACGCCAACGTCAAGTACATCCTGGGCACCGCCGAGGGCGCCTCTGTCCGCACGCCGCTCTCGCTCTCTGTATATGTTGTCATGGCCCTCGGTACTGCCCTCTTCCTTCCCCTTTATCCTCATCGTAGTCATCGTCTTCTTCGATTTGAAGCTGACTTGAGCTACTCTATGTGTGTCCGCAGGCTCGCTGCTGCGAGCCAATTTCAGGATGACGCGAGAGTTTGCGAACAAGGCGCACGAGCACCTTGTCCACACGCTCGAGCAGCGCCAGTCCATCGACTACACACTCGGCCAGGTCTGCTTCCTCTTCCCCCTTCTTCTCCTCTCCTTGCCCCCAAGCGCAACATGTCCCCCCTTATATTCACGTGATTTCTTTTCTTTTTCTTCTCCTTCTCTCGCGGTTGCCAGGCGCTGCTGGGGATGGCCTACATCGAGGCCGCCATGGAGACCGTGCCCTCCTCGTCCAAGTGGAAGCAGTTCTACGCCGAGCTCGCCATGAAGATCTGCAAGCGACTCGGGTAAGCTCCATTTCTCTTCTCTTTTAATTGTTCATTTTTCTTTTTTAAAAATTAATAATATTTATGATCCTTGGGGAGCAGGGCGTACAGCAGCATCCTGTACTTCCACTCGATGTTCTTCATCTCGTGCGATCCGACGATCTCGCTGGAGCGATTGATCCAGATGCAGCGCGAGGGCAACCAGACGCCCGACCTCCCCTACCACACCTTCATCGAGTCCAATTCGGACGGCATCCGCCAGGCCATGCCCGTCTCCATCCTCAGCCATGGCCGCGGTACATTCTTTCGTACGCGCCCAGATTCTTGAAATTGTTTTCCTCACTCCTTGGCCCTCGCGCGGAATGCAGGGAATGCCGCCGGTCGGGTGCTGATCAACGTGATCAACGGGCTCAACATCCACATGAAGTCTTCGCAGCTCGAGCACTCGCAACACGCGGCCCAGCAGCAATCGGGGCCCTGCGCTCCGCCGCCGTCGGCCTACGGGACGCCCTGCGCCCCGACCCCGTCGGCCTACGGGACGCCCCACCACGCAGCCGCCACCGCCGCCCCGTCGCCGTCGCTCCCGCCGGCCTCGCCGCGCGGCAACCTGTCGGCCCACCCGACGTCGCCGGCCACCTGCGCCGCGCCGTCGCCCATGCCCGTCTCGGCCGCCGGGAAGCAGCCCATGTCCCCGCCGGCGCCGTCCCACTTTGGCTCGTGGACGTCGGGCCCGACGGCCATGGGCAGCATGCCGATGGCGTCGCCCGCCTCCGTGCCTGCCCCCGGAACCCCCGGCGGCGGTGCTGCCGCTGGCGCCGGGCCGATGACGCCGGTGGGCGGGCCGCCGCCTTCGGGGTTGATGCAGGCGGCGCTGGGCGCGGGCGGGCCGCCCTACTTTGACTCGACAAGCTACTTCTACCAGTTGATGGAGTCCATGGACAAGCTCGAGAAGGAGCTCCGCGTGATCCAGACCACGCCCGATCCACTCCCTACCTACGCCTACTTCACCTTCTGCCTCTGTATATACTCGCTCCACGCCGCCTGCTGCTGGCGCATGGGCATGAAGGACAAGGCCCTCTTCTGGGCCAAGAAGTGCGTCTCCTCTCCTCTACTCGCGCCTTTGGTTTTGTCGACACCATTTTTGTCGACACCATGAGATGTAGCAGAAGCTGATGCTTCTTTTTGATGATGGTGGTGATGGTTGGTGGCGATGCAGGTTTTTGGCCGACTCGCACAAGGAGGAGTGGAGGTCGTGTTGTGGCGGGCCGCCCATGCAGGAAATGATCGGGCTCGTGCTCAACATCTTCCTCCAGATGAACGAGCTCGAGTCGCTCGACTTCCAGCTCAACCAGATTGAGCGCCTGCTCGTCGTCTACCCAGCCCTCAACGCCATGGTCTCCCACTTCCAGAAGGTGCGCTTACTCGCCCCCTTCCTTTTCCTTCTTCTTTTTCCTTTTCCTTGGCCTTTTCTTTGGCGGCTGACGTCATCATGGCCTTTGCCACAGGTGCTGTGGGAGAAGAAGGAGCAGCAGTTGGTCATGCAGCAGCGGCGACGACAAGTGTACATACAGCAGCAGCAGCAACAGCAGCAGGGCGCCGGAGCCATGGTGATGGCCCCCGGCCCGCACGGGCCCATGAGCCCCAGCGTGATGCACCACCCGCTGGCGTCGCCCCCGGGCCCGCCGCCCATGATGGGCGCCTACTCGGCCGCGGCCCACATGGGCCCCGGTCCCGGCGGGATGGGCCCTCCGGCCGGGCCGGGCCACGCTCCGCCAATGATGGGCGCGCCGACGGCCCCCGCGCACCAGCTGGTGCCCGCCCACGTGGCCCAGATGTCGCCCCACCAGCCCCAGATGTCGCCCCAGCAGTTGTCTGCGCAGATGACCCCGCCGCAGCCTCAGGTACGCGCGCACCACACACACACGCGTGCGTGTCTGTTGATCATAATCGACTAACGCACACACGCACACGCGCACCGCACACAGGCACCGGAGGCTCCGCCGACGGGCGATATGTCGCCGCCAGGAGCCAAGACCGCCGCCAAGGGCCAGGCGCAGGGCCAGACCCGCGGGGCGCGCGCTGCGCGCGGCGGCCGGGCCGGCGCCAAGACGCGCGCCGCCAGCGGCGTGGGCACGCCGGGGCAGACCACCGCGGCCACGACCACGACGACCACCACCGCCGCGGCCACGAGCGACGGCACGCCGACGCCCAACCAGCCGAGCCCGATCGCGACGCCCTCGAGCACGAGCACGAGCGCCACGTCGCAGCCGAGCCCGAGCTCGGGCCGGGCGCGGGCCTCGACGCCGACGGGCAACAAGCGGGCGGCCGCCGGCGCGGGAAGCAAGCAGACGCCGCGCAGCAAGAAGCGGGAGCGAGAGCAGCCGGACGACTTGGACAGCAGCGGCGGCGTGGGCACGCCCGGCGAGAAGGGCCTCAAGGGCGACGACCAGTTCGAGGAGCGCGAGCGGAAACGCGAGCGCGAGGACAACGGCGGACTGCGCGAGAGCGGCGACGGCGGGTCGTTGTCGTCGTCGTCGTCGTCTTCATCGTCCTCGCAGTCTTCGGACGAGGAGTCGGCCGGAGACCAGCCGCAGTCGACTGCGCTCAAGCCCGACGAGCGGATGGACGAGCAGCTGCAGGCCGGCCAGCGCCAGCAGCCGGCGCAGGCGCCGGCGGGGATGATGGAGGGCATGGGCATGATGATGATGGACAGCTTCGGCAGCGGGGGCCTGGGCGGCATGCTGGGCCTCGGCCCCGACGGCATGCCCGGCTCGGGCGTCGGCGGCATGCCCGGCGGCGACCCGTCCGGCTTCGGCCTCTCGCTCGACGACACCCTGGAGGACCTCGAGGCGCCCTGGTGGGAGAACCTCTAAGCAAGGAGGAGAAGAGACGTCACTGCGAAGGCGAACCACGGCTTGTACATCATCATCACCATCACCGGCGGCGAGGACGACGATGACGAAGATGAGGAAGAGGAGAGGAGGAGGAGGAGGAGGATGCGATTTTTTGTTTAATATTGTGTGAAATCGAGCGTACGACGGACTGGAGTGGCGCGCGAGGAGAGCCGCGCCGACGGGGACGACATGAGGACTCTTCTCTTCGTCGAGGAGGAGCAACCGGGTCTAGCCCTCGTCAACCAACAGCAGATCGCATTGGAGAGCCAAACAGTCCGGAGGCGAGGAAGGAGGATTGCCGCCAGCCAGCCAGCCAGCCAGCCACAGGAGGAGGAAGAGGAGGAGCCACAAGGGTGGCCGCCCGATTGCTTGCCCTCCTCCCCTCCGCCTCGCGTGGGCAGGCTTCTTGTTACTTATACCTTTGTTTGTCTTTTTTTTGCTTTATTTATTTGTTTGTGCGCTCCCCCATTGGGGAGCAGCAAAATAGAAGAAACCCCCAACCACATCATCGAGCTCGACCTCTTCTTCTTCCTCGACTAGTCCCAGCGGTTCGAGAGATGATCATCAGATCATCAGGCCGAGGAGGCGCGCGAGGAAGAGGCGCGCGAGGCGGCGGCATCAAGGTCGCGCTTGCGCTGGGCCAGGTAGGGGTTGAGGGGCTTCATCTGGGAGAGGAGCCGCTTGGCGAAGCTCCTGGACGCCCAGTAGTCGATCCCGGCGGCCGAGGTCCGCCCGATGAAGTGGTTCACGAACGTGCTGTGGAGCGTCGACGCGATCGTGCGCGCGATGTTCTCCGGCGCGTCCTCGAGCCTCGACACCACGCGCCGGAACGTGTCCTCGGTGAGCTTCTCGCCCGTGGCCGAGCCGAGGAGCTTATCAAACTCGTTCTGGATGACGGCGTCCAGGGCTGCGTCGTAGACGTGAGGCGCCTGGCCCTTCTTCACCTTGGCCGTAGCGATGGTCGGCACGACCATCCGCGAGATCCACGACAGCTCCTTCTTGTACCGCTCCTGGCGGTCCAGCACCTCCTGGGCCCTGTCCACCCACAAAACGTTTCGTGAAAATCAGCCCAAACAATTCAAAACATAATTAAATAATTAAATTGAGAATTATTCAAATTTTTAGGGGTGGGGCACCGGATCCTGGCGGCAGCCTTGGCGAGCGGGCTGTCGAGGACGAGCTTGGTCACGTCGTCGGCCATGAGCAGGTTGGCCCAAGGGAAGGCGTCAATCACCTGCGATCATTCCCCCCCCCCCCAAGCACGCGTAAGCTGTCCGCGACGACCGCTCGATCGCTCGGCTGGGGAGAGAAAGCAGCTAGTGCACACGCACCATCGTGGTGAAGTGCTTCGGGAGGGACTGGTCGACGTTAAGAACCGCGGCGGTGCCCGCCTCCCACAGAGCTCTCGCTTCGTCTGGCTCGGACAAGGGACGCCCATGAGCCGGACATCGCATGAGATGGCGACGACGAGGCCTCGTGCAGAGGAGGGATGGGATGAATGGACGGAAGAGTGGGGGTGGGTACCCTTGATCTGCTGCTCGTCAGCGGGGGTGAGGATGACGTCGCGATGGAGGTCGCGGAGGACGCCCTCGAGCTCCCTCGCGGTCAATTGTCCGTGCAGCACGGCCTCCTGCAGCGACATCTTGTCTGCATTCATGAAGCGCGTAGCAGCTGCTACGTCAGCTCATCTGCAGTCCACAAAGATGGGTAAGGAGACGGTGGGAAAGGACTGATCACCCATGGGTGCGCGCTTGCTGGTCTCCTCTTCCTTGTTGGCTGGTTGGGTTTCGATTTTGGTCGTGGCGTTGACCTTGGCGGCGTTGGAGCTGGTGACGGCCTTTTGCTTGCTGGCTGCCGTCTCCTGATCCATTTGCTTCATAAACTTCTCTACTCGATTTTGGATGAAGGCCTTGGCCGCTGCGTTGGCCTTGGCCAGTTCCTGCATGAGGGCCTCCACTTCTGCTTTCTGGTGCTGGTTCAGTGCGGCCCGGAACAAGATTGGCTCAAGCGTAAAATCAATGTCTGAAGGCACTTCCTTCTCCTTGGCAAGAAGGTTGTTGGCCTCGAGCGATTCGGGCGTAGATCTGAAAGAAAAGGCCGCATTCAGCGCATCCTTTATGTCCACACCCGCAGTCGGCGTAGCGTGGAACCCGTGCTGGCTCGTCAAGATGCACGGCCGTTGCAGAGCGAGATGAGCTGAGGGCGAGATCGACCGCGCTGTGCCACGGCAAGCAGAAGCGATCAAGGGCCGTGAGCCAGCTGTTGTTAGTCTCTTCATGGCCTATCCAGTAGATAGAAAGTGAGCGACGGTCATGGCTTTTACTGCTCCGTTCGTGACTGTTGCTGACGTCAGCGTGACCACAGCCCCCACCCCAAAACTAGACGTAGCGGACGCAACTGACAACGCACGACTCTCGAGAGTCCTCAACGCCGTCCAGGCGAGTTGCTCGCAAGGCCAAGCGAGTTGATAGGCGCCGATCGTGGATTGCCCACAGCGGGAAGAAGGGAGACAAAACAAGGAAATGAGCAGCAGGCAAGTTTTCAGCGACCAAAGCACCACCACAAGCCACAGTGAAAACCAAGACTAATCAACCTGGCACCAACCAATGCATATCTTTTCAATTTTCCAACTTTACGGTCTGATAACTACAACTATTAATACAATTTTCCAACTATTAATACTTTTTTTTCTTCAGGACCTGTCTCTTTTCCTTGAGCAAAGCAAAGAGCGAAGCAATGGGCAGCGCACCTGCTTCACTCGACGGCCTAAGCCACAGGGAAAAGGAAGTGGGCGCTGAAGACCTCATGGTTGAGCTTGTCAGCTTCATTTTTCAGTTTGTGCACCCTTTGGCCGTGCCCGCCTGCTGCGCTGTGAGCCGCAAGTGGCGCCATGCGGCTCAATACCTTCAACCCGCCAAGCGACCACGCAAAACGAGCACTCCTGTTTGTGCCGCAGGGGTGGCGCTCAACGGCTGGTTATCCATGCTTCAGTGGGCGCATGAAAACGGCTGCCCGTGGGACGAGTGGACCTGCCACCTTGCGGCCGAGGAAGGCCATCTGGCGACGCTCCAGTGGGCACGCGCGAACGGCTGCCCGTGGGACAAGACCACCTGCAGTAGTGCGGCCAGAGGAGGCCGCCTGGACGTGCTCCAGTGGTTGCGTGCCAACGGCTGCCCGTGGGATGAATGGACCTGCGCCGATGCTGCCGGGGCAGGCCACCTGGCCGTGCTCCAGTGGGCGCGTCAAAACGGCTGCCCGTGGGACAAGTGGACCTGTTATATGGCGGTCAGGGGAGGCCAACTGGAGGCGCTCCAGTGGGCGCGCGCCAATGGCTGCCCATGGGACGAGTGGACCTGCAAAACAGCAGCCTGGAAAGGCCGTCTGGACATTCTTCAGTGGGCGCGTGCCAACGGCTGCCCCTGGGACGAGGAGACCTGCAGCGATGCGGCCTGCAGCGGCCACCTGGATGTGCTCCAGTGGGCGCATGAAAACGGCTGCCCTTGGGACGAGGAGACCTGC
Organism: Acanthamoeba lenticulata; assembly: GCA_002179805.1. Lineage (NCBI taxonomy): Eukaryota > Discosea > Longamoebia > Acanthamoebidae > Acanthamoeba > Acanthamoeba lenticulata. The sequence continues at coordinate 38,307 of NAVB01000162.1, read as the reverse complement.
AGCGAAGCGGCCTGCAGCGGCCACCTGGACGTGCTCCAGTGGGCGCATGAAAACGGCTGCCCGTGGGACGAGAACACCTGCAGCGAAGCGGCCAGGCGCGGCCACCTGGACGTGCTCCAGTGGGCGCATGAAAATGGCTGCCCTTGGGACGAGGAGACCTGCAGCGAAGCGGCCAGGCGCGGCTACCTGGACGTGCTCCAGTGGGCGCATGAAAACGGCTGCCCGTGGGACGAGAACACCTGCAGCAAAGCGGCCAGGCGCGGCCGCCTGGACGTGCTCCAGTGGGCGCGTGCCAACGGCTGCCCGTGGGACAAGCGCACCAGCAGCGAGGCTGCTAGGGGAGGCCACTTAGCCGTGCTGCAGTGGGCTCGCGCCAACGGCTGCCCGTGGGACGGGTTCACCTGCACCATAGCAGCCCAGGGAGGCCACCTGGATGTGCTTCAGTGGGCGAAAGCCAATGGCTGCCCGTGGGACGGGGAGTTGGCCGCTGTGGGCACACTGCCAAGAGTTTAAACGTCTAATAATAAAAAACACGACCAATTCAAAATCATCTAGAGGGCAGCCTTCTTCTTCTGGTGTGCTTTGCGCTGGACGACCATGTCGATGAGGTTTGGCACGAACGGTCGCAGCACGTAGGCCAGTTTCCCGCTCAGTGTCAACACCACCTTCCTCTTCCTCTGTTGAGAGGACCACACACACAACACACGCGGGTCAGTTGTCAGATGGCAGTGGCGGGCTGGCTGCTTGCTGATAAGCACCTGGTCCGCCGCCTCTACGATAAGCTCGGCGCATCGCTTGGGCGTCATCATGCCGCCCGATGCCGGGTTGAAGTCCTTCGGGCCATACGAGTTCTTTCGGATCTCGGTGTCCACGTATCTGCGGCCTTCCGGTGAAAAAAAAAAAAAACAAACAAACAAACAAAAACCACAAAAACAAAAAAGAAAAGAAAAAACAAAACAAAAAACATCAGCGCACCCAGGCGAGACGATGGTGATGGGCAGCGCCGTGCCCAGCTCGGTGCGCAGCGCCTCGAAGAAGCCTACGATCCCGCCCCATTGCGCGTGTTGCGTTGCGGTCAGTCTCTTGGGCCAGGATTCTATGATGGGGAGGCTCGGGGGATCCGAGGCGCAGCGGCACCATTAACGGCAAACTTGGAGCCGCAGTAGCCCGTGCGCAGTGGCACGCCCGTCTCGCCTGCGAACGCACATCCCCATGGGGCGCGCATACGATTGGCCGCGTGGGCGATGATGGAAGTAAGCGAAGAGAGATGGGGAATGATGAAAGCGCGGGCACACGCGCGTACCCGAGAGCGAGCCCACGACCACGATTCTGGGCTGGTGGCTCTTGCGCAGGAAGGGCAGTGCAAAGTGGGTCGTGTAGACGTAGCCAAAGTAGTTGGTGTCCATCAGTCTGTGGAAGATCTCCAGATCCTGCAGCGGGCCCGTCAGTGTCAGGTCTCGCCACCAGCCGAAAAGGCGCAACATTGGCTGATGGGCACCTTGAGCTCCTCGAAAGCGATGTGCATCGACACGCCGGCGTTGAGGACCAGGTAGTCCAGGCGCCCGAAGATGCGGATCGTCTCCTTGATGAGGAACTTGCACTGCTTGGGCTTGGAGACGTCGGTCGGAATGATGGCCACCTGAGCAGGATGTGACACGTGAGGAGTTGGGGAGGCATGGCGAAGAGGATCACTTGCGGAACGTTGAGAGTGGTCGGCGCGTACCTCACAGCCGAGCTTGCGGCACTTGATGGCGACGGCCTTGAGCTTATCCCTCGACCGCGCGGCCAACACGAGCCTTGGGAGGGAGAAGGCATAAACAACACACCACAGGCGGCACGAAAAAGAGAAGGAGGTACTGGCATGGACGTGTTGAAGCATATTGGAGAGCGATGGCTTCCCCAATGCCGCTGCTGGCGCCAGTGATCACGATTACTGGGACGAACCCCCGGCCCGGCTCCACCTCTACAACTTGCTGTCAGAAAATCACATTCGGCGACTTGACTCACTTAACGCTTGGAGAGGAAATGTGATGAGGCCATACCGCGTGGTGCGACTTCATCGTAGTTGAAATCATCTTCACCCGCGTTTACTTCTTTCTCCATCTTGTTCGACGCTCAGCTTTTCTTTGGCCATTTCCCAACTGAAAAAAGGTCGGGGGAGAGAAAAGCGCCAATAAGCCGGTGTACCGCGGACCAGCGGGTATTGTTGGCTGCGCAAAGCAAGATAAGGGCAAGCTCTTCACCACCACGACCGCAGCAAACCACGACAAGGACGCATTAGTGCAAACCGTGGATGTTCACGCAGGAATGGCCACTCATCTCGCGGATTACGCAGTGGTTTGTGATTGAGGTCAAGCTCCGCCTTCTGTGAGAGCTACGCACGAGAGAGTGGCTGATCCCACTTCTGCAGTCGAACAACCTAGAAATTCGAAACGCTTGCGCTCTAAAAACGCCACGACTGCACAACATTCCACGAATCGGCCACGAACTGTCGTTCTTTCTTTCCTAAAACTTTTTTTGGGCGGCAAACCAGGGTGTTGTCGGCTGGCTTCAGGCCCAGTTTTCCAGTGCTTTGAACTTGAGCGCCTTAACCAAAGTCCGGCGCTCACTACAAGTACGGGTACGGGGCACAAGCTCTTCTCTTCTTCTCTTCCGTTTCAGCGTCCACTGCATTCATACATACACACACTTTCACCGTCACCACACTTCCACGGCCACCTTTCACCTTCCACCGCTCACCCACCACTTCACTCAACCGCACAGTCATCTCCACACCACAACCATCACACCACCAACAAACCTGCCCACGACTAATCCTCCACTTCGTCACTTTAACTTTTGCTCCTTCTCCATGTTTCGATTTATCAGACGGTTGAAGGACAGCGCTCACCGCAAGAAGAAGGGGCGGAAGGCGTCCTGCCAGCCCTGCCCCACTTCCGATGCCCCCTCTCGTCCCCAGCAGGAACAGGAACAGCACCCCTCCCAGATTGGTAGTAACAATGACCTCATCATCAAGTCCAACGACCCCACCTCCCCCTTCGCCTTGGCCAGCACCGTGTCGGCCTTTGTCTCGCCCGCGTCGCCCAAGACCGCCGCTTCCTTCCTCCACAAGTCGGACACCATCACGCACAAGATCAAGCGCCGTATCAAGAGCGTCTCGGCCTCATGGCAGCCCGTCCCTGTAGACGAGCCTGCTTCCTCCTCTACGGCTGCGGCCACGGCCGTCGCCGCCCGCATTCAGGCCATCTGCAACTCCATGCCGTGCCTCGCCGTGCCCGAGCTGCTGCAGCCCGAGGCGGACACCAACAGCACCTGCTCGTCGACGCTGCTGGAGCGCTCGCCCCGAGTCGTCTTTGAGTCGCAGGCCGAGGACGGGTCGTGTTTCGGCAAGCTCCCGGTCGAGCTCCTGCGCCACGTCCTCAGCTTCCTGCCGCCGACCACGCACGACATGTGCAATGCGGCCGCGGTATGCTGGAGCTGGCGCGAGCTCATCTGCGGCGACTCGAGCCTGGCCGCCCGTCGTCGCCAGCACTGGCGCTATGTCAACTGGCGCGCAGGCCGGTTCTACCTCCGCAACACGGTGCCCCTCAAGACCCACCCCATCTGGCAGCTGCTTCCTCAGGCCCAGACCAAGGTACTACTTCCTTCACATTGTGTAGGAAGTTCACAAGCCTGTCCTTTGTCCACGGCTTCAACAACACGAGGCGATTCCGCGGTTCATGCTCACCCTTCGGTAATCTGTTCGTGATCGCTACAGGACAAGGTGTTCCACTACTCAGGCATGGACGGCACGGTGCAGACACTGGACCTCAAGAGCGGCGAACTCACGGCCTCGTTGACCCTGCCCTCACAGGTGCGCTCATCTTAAAGGGCCCATTTGGGCGCATTTTCATCCGAATTGCTGGAACTCACGCGATCAATTGTTGCGTTGTTCTGCAGAACTTCCCGGTGTTGGCGGTCAACCCTTCGTGCACGCGGCTGGTGATCTCGACCAAGAAAGGTCAAGGGGTCTTTGCCGTCGAGGAGTACGACTTCAAGTCGGGCCAGCTGGTGCGGAGCATCGACGCCCACACCGGCTGGATCACCTGCCTCCAGTTCCTCGGCGAGAACCGCGTAGTGTCGGGCTCCCAAGGTAACATACTTCCTCTTTTCTTCATCCTCTTCGTTGCCGCGGCTCATCTGGTTGTTCAAGATTGGCCTTATCAACAAGCTCACCACCTTGAACGCGTCCTGCGTTGGACCAAACAGACAACTCGCTGAAGCTGTGGAACCTTGACTCGGGCGAGTGCGAGAAGCAGTTCATCGGCCACGCGGCTGGCGTGACGTGCCTCCAGCTCCTTCGGGTCAGGAATGCCAAGCACCTCACCACCTCGATCACCGCCAGCGACGCCGCCACCGTGCCCGACCCCGCGGAACCGTCGGCGCACCTGGTCAGCGGGTCCCAGGACGGCACCGTCCGCGTCTGGGTACGTCCACTTGTCAATTATGAATCCAACCCAAGCACGAGTTCGATGACTCACCACACGACGCGTGTTCTTGCGGTAACCAATGCAGGACGTGGCAACGGGCGAGGCCCTGCGCAAGCTGCCGTGCCGCTTCCCGGTCTTCACGCTGCACGCCGAGAACCACCTCATCGTCGCCGCCGGCTGCAAGAAGGAGAACCACGCCAGCGAGAAGGGCTGCCTCAAGCTCTGGAACTGGAAGCGCGAGATCCTTCTTCGCGACCTCGGCTCTCAGCCACGAGGTACGGCGCACACGAGTTTACCACCACAGCGCGTAGTTGACAACTCACGTCGGCTCTCCTCTTGCTCTTTCTCTCTCGTTCAGCGACGGACAAGGGCGTGGCGCCCATCAGCGGCGTGTTCCTGAGCGGGTCGCGGATGCTCACGGTCGAGAGCGGCTGGATGAGCTTCCGCTGCCGCAAGTTCCGCAAGGCCGGCGCCATCCGCCTGTGGGACATCAACACCGGCGCGCTCATCGCCAAGATTGCTGGTACACGCGCCCGCCTCCTCAACGTTGTCGTGGAGTGGACTCGAGCGGCTCACGTGTCTTGTTCTCTCTTCTCGCCAGACTTCCGCATGCGCGAGCACACGAACAAGTCGCAGTGCGTGGTGTCGCTCATGGTCGACGACGACAAGAACGTGATCGTGGGCATTGAGGAGATGGAGCACATCAAGCCCTCCTCGCTCTCCCACGTCTTCAAGATCAAGAGCATGGTCAAGGTGTGGAGCCTCAAGGAGGGCAAATAGGGAGCCCAGCCCAAAGGCAAGCAAGACTCGAGCCGAGTCCCTCCTCGCTACCGACATCCTCATCCTTCGTGTAGATCCTACGTGCTTCATCGTCGTCGCCGATCGCCCCCTACATCGCTTTCTCCCTCGGAGGAGACAACGACATCTCTGCCTCAAGCCAGGCGAGTACAGTGGGCCGCTCCTGGCCAGGACTCAGAGAGCTGAGTTCTGGCCACGATTGAGGCCCACGAGCTGCTCTGCACAGCGACCTTTGTGGGACGCGTAGCCCTCCGCCCCTCTCCTTGTAGCAGGGGTGGGTGGAAAAGGCGTATTCTGTCTTTTGCTTTCTCTCCACCAGCAAAACGTGCCACGCGAAGCTTACATTAAAGATTCATCTGTGCATCACTTCCTCGCGTCGCAACTTGATCCTCCGTCCTTTTAGCTGGACTCCAGCGGCTGCGGGGCGACGCCATTGCAGGCAGCTTGTAGATGCGGAAGAAAAAGAAGGGGGGGGAAGCATTGTGAGGCCACGGGTGCGCGAGGTGACACAGCGGAGGCAACGAGCGAGCGAGGCGTACGTTGGTGCTGCCCAAAGCGGGTAAACACGATGCGGGCTTCACACTTGGGGCAAGTGCGACAACAGGCCACAATGTGCCTAATCGAGTGGTTCGTGTGGCATGGGCAAGTGCACAAATCTGCAGCAGGCGTGGACGACATGGTGAGCTTGGGTTTGTTTATCCGTGCACGGGGTGGCACAAACCAGAAACGGCTCAGGCAAGCTCTAGCTCCGAGAAAGGCGCCGCTCACTCGCGTGCAGCTCCAGGCCCGGCTGGTGTGTTGTGTTCATTGTACGTGCTCGAGGCAAATGGCTCACAAGGCAAGAACGACGACCTCATGCCCACACAGACACACCAATTCTGACTCAACACAAGCCCAAGGTCGGGTTGGCGGGAATTCACAAGACGTGCACATGCTGGCGTACGATCAACTGCGGGCCACATAGTCCAAGTTGTTGCTGATTGGTCTCAAGGCCCCTGTACATATGATGGTGTTAGCCGTCTTTCGCCAAAAATTCTGGCCATTACAGCCAGGTCGATGTGTTGGCCGGTCACAATGCAGTGGTCCATCTGCATAGAATTAGTGTGGCGGTTCCCTGTTGATTGTGTCGAGGACCCACCTATTGGATGAGCGACTCCACTTGAAGGCGAAGAGAGAACCATACAGATGGACAGACGCTGTATGTCTCACGCGGCTGTTACCGCCCGGCATTGCCAGGTTGCTTCATGACCGCGCTGGTCAGGAATTCTTGGTGGTCAGAGTGCTGGGCTAAAACAGCGGCTGCCTACGTCACGCCAGCGCACGCCGCGTCTGCAGTAACTTTCAACTTTAATCTGCGATCTGTGTCAGATGCCGTGAAGATGAAGCGGAAGACACAGAATCCTGACCTGCGACCAACTGCAGAGGGAACACTCGCGGTGCACAAGAAGGCGGAGGGGAAGGACACGCGTCGGACGGCATCAATTCATCTGTTCGGATTTGACATTTCTGGTTTCTCCTACGAAGTGCAGCTCCTCTTGTGCTCGTCCCTCCTCTTCTTCTTTTTCATCACGTTCAGCTACATCCAGGTCCGCGTCCGCCCCACGCAGCTCCTCCTCTTCCCCCTCCTGCTGGCCCTCACCGGTCCGTCCTCCAGGAGTTGGTCCTGAGCGCACGCGACTTCCCCTACCCATGGTACGCCACGCTGCTCCAGTTCGTGTTCTACGCCGTCTTTGGGGCCATCCACCGGCTCATCGCGGGAGAGCCCGTCTTTGAGAAGCGGTGCGTCTCCTCCTGCTGTGTCGAGTAGGGTGGTGGTGTTATACGTTTCTGGCGCTGATCCTCTCTCCTTTGGGGGTCGCCACAGAGGGAGCTGGATGAGCTACGTCGTGCTGTGCAGCACCTTTGTGTTGGCGCGCGGGCCCGGCAACCTCTGCCTCAAGTACATCGACTTCACCACCAAGGTCTTGAGCCGCCCTTCTCCTCTTCCTCCCTGGGTTCACATGGTTGATGTCCCGCGTCAAACCAGATCCTGTTCCAGTCGTCCAAGGTCATCCCCGTCATGATCGTCGGCGTGCTTCTCCTCAACAAGCGCTACCTGCTCTCCGAGTACATCGCCACGGCCAGCGCCATCGCGGGCCTGTTCCTCTTCTCGCTGGCCGACAGCAAGGCGGGCTCGGCCTCGCTCAGCCTCCTCGGGATCGGTAAAAACAAGTGGCCACTCCATCGTGACGTACACTGGTTGACCTTTTTTCTGTTTTTGTTTTTGTTTTTTTTTGTGTTTTTTGTTTTTGTTTGTTTTGTTTTTTTGTTTTGTTTTGTTTTTTTTTCCACTTGCAGTCCTGGCCTGCTGCGACATGCTCGGCCTCGCGCTCAAGTCCAACCTGCAGGAGCGGCTCATGAGCGGCACGAACTCGTCCAAGCTCGAAGTGGTCCGTCCTTTGAACCGCTCCCCCAATCGCCATCATGGCGCTTGCTCATTCAATGTTTTCTGTGTTTGTCACCTACCGCAAAGGCGTTCTTCTGCAACCTCGTGGGCATTCCCCTGCTGTTGCCGTTCCTCTTCCTGTCGGGCGAGTTCCCGGACGCGTTCACCCACGCCTCGAGCCAGCAGCCGCACTTCTACCTCCTCATGACGGTGCGGCCCCCTCGTGTTTGTAGCTTCCTGTTATGTTTGTCATTTGGCGGCTAAACAACGTTGGCTGCTCAGCTTTGCTTCGTGTTCGGCTACTGTGGCTCGATCTGCACGCTCACGCTGATCAAGATCTCTGACGCGCTGGTGGCGTCCATGATCGGGTCGGCGAGGAAGGTCGTCACCATTTTCCTCTCCTTCTTCCTCTTCTTCTCCAAGCCCTTCACGCCCCAGCACTTGATCGGGTCGCTGCTCTTCTTCGGCGGCCTGGCCGCGCACATCGGCGTCAAGCGATGGAAGGCTCGGCAGCCCTCGACCGGGCCTCGCGAACCAGTGAAGCCCAACAAGGAACAATGAGATTGACTTCAAGAATTACATAAATAAAAACAAAAAATAAAATACAAAATAAAATACAAAATAAATTGCACGGTGGGGAGTTCAGGAGAACCGCAGAAAGGAGGAGATGGAAGTGCTGCGGCACGCCCGTCACGGCCCGTCAGCAAAGCAGGCCCCAGCTTGCAGTTGTCGCTGTTTATGCAACGTTCAGCTCATTGAAGCACACAACCACAAACTACAAATTAATCAGCTCTAGCTGATTGATTTGGGCAAGAACGTTATGGCAAGCTACAAGTTCTGCATTGGATTGACCTTCGTGGCGTTCGCGATGGTGCTGCGTCTTGCTGCTGCCCAGTCAGGCAGCGTAGAACCATCGCAGAACGGCACTGCTGCATCCAACGTCACCTCCTGGACACCCGTCGTTCTTATGCACGGTACGGCCTCCCCTTTACTGCCAGATTGAACCGAGAAGCCAACTTGTTCTCTGCTTCGACTTTATTCTACACGCAGGTAGCGCATCGAGCACAGCGACGGTGATGCACACGCGCAACCTCCTGGTCAAGGCCATGCCGGGCGTCTACATCAAGGCCATTGAGATCGGTGACGGCATCCTCGACTCGCTGTTCTGGCCCATGGACGAGCAGCTGGCCACCTTCTGCGAGGCCATGCGTGCCGACCCGCAGCTCGCTGGCGGCGTCAACGTGCTGGGCTTCTCGCAGGGCGGCCTCCTCATCCGCGCCTACGTCGAGCGTTGCAACGACCCACCTGTCCGCAACCTTGTTTCCTACCTCGGCCCGCAGATGGGCGTCTACGGCGTCCCTCGTGTACGTCTTCACCTTCCTTCTTCCAACATTAATCTTCATAATCGATTGACTGATTGATGAACCGTTGTAGATCGGTTGGATACCCTACATCAACACGACGCTGGACACGTTGGTGGGCACCTTCATCTACTCAGAGTGGGCGCAGCACCTCTTCTCCTTTGCTGGCTACTGGCGCGGTACAACACAACCACTACTCGTCAGCGTTTACGCGCTTCATGCGAGCCATGTTGGTGTGGTGGCTCACACGCCGATCGAACACACGTGTGTGGCGATATTCGCGCAGATCCGTACCAGCTGGAGACGTACGAGAAGCTCAGCGAGTTCCTGCCCGACATCAACAACGAGGGTCCCAACAAGAACCCGACCTACAAGCGCAACATGCTGTCCCTCCGCAACTTTGCGATGATCTACTCTGAAGTCGACCAGGTAGGCTCAGGCCTCTCGCCTCGCATCTCCCTCGCCTCTCTCTGCTTATGGTCCGCTCACGCTGGCGGTGCGTCAGACGGTGAACCCGCGCCAGTCGTCCGTGTTTGGGTCGTACGCTCCCAACGACGACAGCCGCGTGCTGGCCCTCGAGGACCTCGACCTCTACAAGGAGGACTGGATCGGCCTTCGGTTCGTTGTCACGATGCCCGCCACCCCTTCTCGCAACCGGATCCCTGGCTCACGCACATGCGCGCGCTCTCATCTGGCGTGGCCTGCAGGGAGCTGCACGAGACGGGGCGGCTGCACCGGTTCGGGATCCCGTGCAACCACGGCGATTACTACAGCGCCTGCTACGGCGTGGCCTTGACCAACTACGTGCTGCCCTTCCTCACCGACACCTGGCACAACAACGGCACCAACGGCGATGGTCCCCAGCACCACGCCCCCGACCACGACAACAACAACGAGGACGGCGCGCTGCTCAGCCTCCGCGCGCTGTTGCCCGCCGTTGTGCGCGAGTGACGGCACCGGCCCAACGCGCGCGATGTACAGTGAACGTGATGGTGATGGCGGGGCGAGGTGTAAAGAAGAAACAATTATAACAGTTTTTGCCATCTCTGGAGTCATGCGTGAAGGAGGAGCGTCAAGGAGGAGAGGAATGATTGTGGGGATGGGATGATGGTGCAGTGGTTGGTGGTGGTGGTGGTGGTGGTTACAACAAGCTCGCGTCCGTCTTTTTGTGGGGCGCTGCATCAGCTCGACGTGGAGACGCGCGTCTGGTCCCGGTCGGCGCGCTTCTGCCTGATGCTTCGGTCTCGCTTCTCGCGCTTGCTGTTGCTGCTGCTCGTCGTCGCGGCAGCAGTCGAGGCAGCAGCGGCTGAGGTCGCGCCTCCTCCTGATGACGCTGATGCTGATGATGACGACGCTGCTGCTCCGGGCGAGTGGTCCGGGTCCTTGCTGCCGGCGCGCGCCCGGCCCTGCCCTGGCGGCACGGAGAGCGAGGCCGAGGCGGCCGTCGTGGTGGTGGAGCCGGCGAGGGCGTCGAGCTCGAGCTCGAGCCGCTTGGCGGCGGTGTCCTTGGCCTTGCTCGCGTTCTCGTCCTCGGCGTGCTGCTCCTGGAGGGTCTTGATCTTCTTGGCCAGCTCGCGGATCTCCTTCATGGCCTGCATGAGCTGCCGCTCCATCTCCTCGACGGTGCCCTGCTTGAGGTCGGTCTTCTCGAACGACCCGTCGGGCAGCTTCTTGTAAAAGGTCCCGTCGGTCAGCTTCTTGTTGTTCAGATTGTTCCGTCCCTCGCCCTCCTCGGTGCTCCCGCCGCCGCCGCCTCCGCCGCTCGCGTAGAAGCTCTCGATCTCGCGCTCAAAGTGGGCCGTCACGGTCTCGCGCCGCAGCGACATCGTCGGCGTCAGCTCGTTGCGCTTGACCGTCAGCGCCCGCGGCACGATCAGCCATTTCCTCAGAAGCGGCTCCCCGGAGGCGCCGGAGGTCTCCTGACCAGCGGCGGCCGGGAGCACGGCGTCGGCCGCGGCCGCGGCGTCGGCGAGGGCCTTGAGCTGGGCCTGGAACTCGGGGCTGGCGAGGAGCTTGGTCGGGAGGCAGTTGCGCTTCTTGGCGGCGCGCTTGAGGAGGGTCACGTCGGCCATGAGCAGCGCCGACAGCCACTCGCGGCCGGCGCCGACGACGAGCGTGTTGCGCACGAGCGGTGCCGCGCGGAGGACGGTCTCGAGCGCCGCCGGGTGGACGGCGCGGCCGTCGGCCAGCCGGAGCACGTCGGCCCGCCGCCCGAGCCACACGAGCCGCCCGGCCGCGCCGTCGCGCCGGCCGACGTCGCCCGTCCGGAACCAGCCGTCGGGCGTCATGGCCCGCGCCGTGCGGGTCTCGTCCCGCAGGTACTGCGTGAACAGGTGCGGCCCGCGGACCTCGATCTCCCCGTCGGGCTCCGCCAATCGGAACGCGCATTCCGGCAGCGCCGCGCCCACGCTCGCCAGCGGCGACGCGGCCGCGTCAGCAGCGCCCTTAACAAGGGTCCAGGCGAGGAGGCCGCAGGTCTCGGCCTGCCCGTAGCAGTGGACGAGCTCCACGCCGAGCCGGTCGCGGAAAAAGTCAAACACGACGCGCGGCGCCGGCTGCGCGTTGCCGCCGACCAGCGCGTGGCGCACACGGCCGGCACCGACCTGCTTCCGGACCTGATCCAGCACGCGCGGCGGCAGCGCCGCGGCGGCGCCGACGCCACCGGCGGCCCGGGAGGCCGCCAGGGCGTCGCCGAGGGCGTGGAAGGCGGCGAGCCAGAAGTCCGGCGGGGCGGCGAGAACCGTGGGCTGGACCTCGCGCAGGCAGGCGCGGACGGCCGCGGCCTCGGGCACGTAGAAGACCGGCATGCCGGTGAGGATCGGCACGTGAAGGGCCAGCGTCAGCTGCGTCGGCTGGGCCGCGGCGAGGAAGGCCACGTAGGAGTCGTCGGCGTCGACCCGCAGCGCCTCGGCCACGCGCTTGGCCGTCCACAGGACCGCCGCGTGGGACAGGACCACGCCCTTGCCCCGCGGCGGCGGCAGAAGCACGGTGCTCTTCACGGCGCTGCTGACGTCAGCAGCAGGGGTGGCGGAGGTGTCGACAGTGTCGACAGACTCGGTGCCGGGGGTGTAGAGGACGTAGGCCGGGTGGGCGGGCTCGATGGCGCGCGTGCGCTGCTCGAGCTGGGCGTCGAGACCGCGGTCGCGGTCACGATCGCGCGCGTCGACGCGGCCGCCGGCGCGCTTGAAAATGCGCCACGTGACCACGTGCGTGTCGCCCGAGGCCCTGACCGTGTTGTCGCCGCCGCGCTCCTTGATGACCACCAGCCTCAGGCTCGCGCCCGGCTGTGATGATGATGCTGACGACGATGACGACGTCGTCGTTGTTGATGTCGATGCCAACTCTGCCGAGAGCGACGGCGACGACGACGACGTCGACAGCGGCTGGGGCGTGGTCTGGCCGGCGGAGAGGAGGTCCGGGCAGGAGGTCGAGTTGGCGCCCGAGGGCGGCGCCACGCCGTCGCCGGGCGTCGGGCCGCGCGCGGTGGCCAGCGCGGCCCGCAGCTTCTTCCACTGGCTCTGCTTCTCGACCAGCAGGATCCGCGCCTCGGCGTGCTCCACCATCCGCAGAAGCTCCGCTCTGTGTTTGACCATACGCGCGTGTGTCGTGTCGTGCGGTGAGATAATGGCACACACGCACACACGCGCGCGTGTGTCGTGCGGTGAGGAGAAGGAGGAGACACGCACGTGCTGGAGCAGTGGCCAAAGCAGGGGACGGCGCCGACGGCCATGGCCGCGAGGGCAAACACGCTCCACTCGGGCCGGGTGACGGCCTTGCCAAAGACGCAGACGCGCTCGCCCGGCTGGAGGCCAAAGGCGAGCATGGCGCGCGCGGCCTGGCGCACGCGGTGGCCGAACTGGCCCCAAGTCCGCCGCCGCCAGTGCTCCTCGCAGCGGAGCGAGTAGGCGTGCTGCTCGGGCTGTTCGGCGCACCGGTAGAAGAAGTGGTGCACCACGCTCGTCGCGTCGCCGACCGACGGCGCCGGGACCGGCAGCGGCGCCGGCGGCGCGTTCCGGTGGCCGACGGCGGCGGCCGCGGGCGTCTGCTGGGCCTCGGCCTCGTCCTCGGGCGTGGGCGGGACGAAGGGCCGGGGCGTGAGGATGACCTCAAAGTGGCCGTTCTCGACGGCCCAGTGGACAAAGTAGGCCAGGTAGGTCAGCACCGACGGCTCGTCGATCGCGATCGTTGTCGTGGCCGTCGCCGAGCCGGCCTCGTCGCCACTGGCGTTGTCGTTGTCATTGTCGCTGTCGCTGTCGCAGCCCACGAGCAGGTGGGCCGGGTCGAGGAGGCGCGGGATGCCAAAGTGGCGCTCGGCGGCGTCGAGGGCCAGGTCGAGGAGGGCCTCCGGGCCGACGTCGGGCGGTGGCGGCCACGAGAGGGCGTGTCGGTCGAGCGCGTGGACGAGGGCCGCCAGCGTCCGGCCGTCGCGCCAAGACTCATGCAGGTCGTCCGCGCGGACGCCGCCGTCCTGGGCGGCCGTGGCCGTGGTCGGGGCCGCGGCCACGCGGTCGCGGACCCAGCGGAGGAGGCGGCCCTTGTAGGCCTCAGTCTTGGAGTCGAGCGAGCCGCTCGTGACGCCGACGAGGGCGTGGTTGAGGTGGTAGGCCCGGACCAGGTTCCACAGGAGCTCGAGGACGGGCTCGAGCTGGGCCTCGACCAGGTGCTCCTTGGTGATGCCCGGGACGGGCACGCCGTCGCGCTTGATGGCGTCGAGCAGGAGCGTCATGTTGGCCATCTTGAGGAAGCGCTTGTTGCCCGGCTTGCGGTTGACGCCGCTCACGGTCTTGCGGCTCACCACCTCCCACAGGTCGATCAGCGTGATCCCGTCCCCGACGTCTGTCGCCCAGCTCTCGTCCTCGATCTTGAGGCCGCGCTGCTGCAGCTTCACGTTGCACCATCGCGTCAACACCGTTTGCTGCTCACCGGTGTGTGCGCATCCAACACCACGTAGAATAGAAGAAACGACAAAGCACCAACACGCAACCATGTGGTGAGTTGAAGAAGCAACAAAAAACCAAACAAAAAGAATGAATATCAATTCATTATAATAAGAATAACAACAATAAAGAAACTTGTAGCACGATTTTTAGAGAGCTGGCTGAATGGGTAAGATTTTGAGTTTTTTCTTCGTCGTTCCAACGCTTATGACCTCCCCCCTCCCCTTCTTCAAAAAGCGAGGGCTCAGGGAGGCAACGACTGGCGAAAGGGAAGGGAGGAAAGGGTACCCGTGTACGCAAGTCGCGGCTCATTTGGGCCGCGCTCATTGTGAATTAGGAGCCCCCGAGTGTTGGCTATGCGTTGCCCCTTTTTGTACGCGATAAAGGAACACGCTCCCCCCTCAGCTAATCACGTTGTTCTTCGCGTGGGCCGGTTGCCGCGACGGAAATGAATTATTGAGCTATTATTTCTGTCCAATTTTTGTAATTATATCCCTTTTTTCTTCTTGACCAAAAAGGTTTGTTTTCTTGGCGGCCCAAACAAGAAAGGTGAAGTTTATGGGCAAGACTGGGAAAGCAACTTGGCAGGGTCTAAGTAGTACTTCTTAGCCCATATGTGAGCACTAGAGGGCCGCCTGAGCTCGCCTGCGCTCAATACTATTGAGGTGCTGAATCCAGTGAACGACAACATTCTGGCCTTCGCAAGGAAGACGGCGGCGAAGTCACACTCCGCGGTGGTGCCACTCAGAGTTTGCTTCTTGAGGTCGTTGTGGTTCGAGTTTCGCATAGAGGGCATTCCTGGGATGCCAGCGTCCGTTCCGCAGAGAAGCAGCACGGATCGGGACGGGAACAGGAGGGGACATGACATTCGGCCTTCGCTGAGAACTTACCATGGACTGCATCTCCTTCCCCTTATCTCTGCTCTGCTCCGTCCTACCTGCATCTGCTCAAGTTTTCACGCTACACAACATCCGCTACATTCTCTTCTACCAACGATGTACCCCATGTACCAGCAGCAACCCGCGGGCTACTACCCCCCGGCCCAGCCCTTCCCTGCCCCAGCTCCTGCCGGAATGTTCCAGCCGGCGGCCCCCATGCCAATGATGCCCTACCCCCAGCCTCCGCCCTACGTGGCCTACCCTGTGCCCTACGCTCCTGCTGCGGGCCCGGTCGTTCCCGCCATGGACGCTTCGCTCTGTGACGAAAGGGTTCGCTTTCCCTTCGTTCTTTTGCTCTCCCCCCTCCCTTGGCTTCTCCAAGTTCTCGTGTTTTCATGCGTTGGCCGCGATGCAGGGGAACAAGCCAGCCAAGGTGTTTGTTCTGCAGCAAAACTTTGGGAGCCCGACGGGCAACATGACCGTCAAAGATGAGTCCGGTCGAGTGGTGTGCCGCTTCAAGGGCAAGTGGATTTCTGCGCTGGACTGCGTTCTCATCAAGGACCCATCCTCCAAGAGGTGCGTTGCATTGTCTTTACAAAAATCGCTTTTTTTTTATCTTTAATTTTTTTATTGTTGTATTGTTGTCCACTACGCAGAACTATCGGCAAGGTTGCGGAGAAGCTGACCACGAAGAAGCTCATCAACAAGCCGCGCTACACCATCGAGGCGGGCGGTCTCAAGGCAAGCATGAGCAAGGACGTGCTGTCGCTGATCAAGGACAACTTCACCATACGCCTTCGCTACCCCAACGGCCAGAAGACGGAAATCCAAGTCAAAAGGCATGACCTTTTCTTTTCTTTTCTCCTTTTCTCACCTCCTCCTTTTTGCCATCTTGATGCTGACCATCTCGACCGAATGCAGCAACTGGTTCTCGTGGGAGTTCAAGTTCTTCCTCAACGGCCAACTCATCGCGGCCGTGAGCAAGCGGTTCGTGCACCTCACCGACACCTACGGCGTGGCCATCTACCCCAACAACACCCTCGTACGCGCCCTCCTTCTCTCGGCTCTTCCCCCAAGTTGTTGGTGGAGGTCTCTGGCAACAAAACCAACAACAACAACGACCAACAGGACGCGGCGCTGATCCTCGGGTGCGCCGTGGTGATCGACCGCGTGTGCTTTGGCGAACTCACAATCAAGGGCTTCTTCAACACGGCATCGCACCTGCCGCAGAACCCGTTCTCGCGCTTCCCCGTCTCTCACGCTGGCTGGTAAAGCTCCCGCCTGCCTGGAGGACCAACACTTGGCGCGGTCCTCCCCACATATTCTTGGTCAGGCGCAACTATCTGTGTTTTGGAAAATTAATGTTGCTCCAGAGGCCCATTAAAGCGTGCAGACCAACGGATTTTCGATAGAAGCAGCCAACACTTAAATGATAAAGCTCATCTCGTAAGGCCCGAGAAGGCCCGGGCCGGGGCAACATTGCTCTACGCAACAAAGAAGGAGGCAGAAGACCTCACCAACCAAGAAGACATGCCAAGGTGGCTCCCGGCCTTCCTGTTGGGCTTCACCGTCCTCTGGCTTGCTGGTCTTGCCTACGTGCAGCATGCCTGGAGCCTGGCGCCCTCCTATCAACAGGTCGCACACGGCGCCCAAGCCCAGAACAACGACAACGACAACAGCAACGAGCTTGACGACGACAGCGAGTGGTATCGGGTGAAGCGGACCGAGTGGGAGAAGGCGGAAGAGCGCCGAGACGGCTACCTCATCACGTCCGACTCGTCGCGCATTCGCCAGCGCGTGCGAGCCGCGTGCTGCCGCAACGCCACCGACGGTGGCGGTGTGTCGTGGCAGCGCTCCTACGCCGCGCTCCACCGGGGCACTCTGGCCCTGCGGAGGCGCCTGAACGGCGAGGCGCGGCGGCACCAGGAGGCCATGGCCCACCTGACCAAGCTGCCTCTGACGCCAACCACGTTGAATGCCGCGGCCGCAGCCGCCGCGGCCTCGGTCGAACAGGACTTTGAGCACTACGGTAAGCTGCACGAGGGCATCGGTGAGGATGAGCCTGTGGTGACGATCGGGCAGGAGAAGTACCTCGTCTACTCGTGCCTCCTCGGGCAGCATTGTGGCGGGTGGGGCGACCGCATGTTTGGCGTCATGAACGCCTTCTTCGTGGCCCTTCTCACCGACCGCACCTTCCTCATCGACTGGGAGCTCCCGCCCCCCGGGGAGGCCGAGCTGGAGCCGCTGCCCAGGTCCGCCCTGAGCCCCGACCTCGTGCTTCGCCAGCAACGAGAAAAAGATGAAAGTCCAGGCGGGAAGGTGGAGAGCTCGAATGACGAGCTGGCCAACTTTGCGCTGCGCACCTACGTGGAAATGGTGAACCGCATCAAGCGACAGGCGCAGCTGGACGACCGTCCCCAGAGAAAGCTGCGCCAGTTCTCGATCTCCAGGCTGCTGGAACCGACCAACATCGACTGGCGCTTCTCCAAGAAGGACCTGGCGCCGCTGCTCAAGCAGAAGGACGTCACCTACATCGACACCATCGAGCAGGTACGACATATGCGCTGTTGATGAACACGACTGCGTTCAACAGTTGCACTGACTTGTCTCTTGTTATTGGTCCTCCTAGCATGCGTCGCAGTGGAAAGGCAAGCCCCTGTCCGAGGTCGACATTGAGAAGACCATGTTCCAGAACAAGAAGGTGGTTATCTGGCGCACCAACAACTGGTATGCTAACGCCATCAGCGGCAATCCGCTCTACCGAGAGAAGATCATGAAGTACTTTGGCGTCGACCCTTCAACCGCCTTTGCCGACATGGCCGCTGTACGTTGTCCCCCCCCTCCCTTTTCGTTTTCGTTCTTTCGTCTCACATCTTTGTGGCATCAGCTCCAGTCATGGTCGTCGCAGCTTTATGGCTGCTTCGTCAACTTCCTGTTCCGGCCGGTGGCGCCTCTGCGGGCGATCGTGGCGGCCCACGCCGAGCGCATGCACCGCGGAGGCTTCACGCTGGGCGTGCAGCTGCGCATGGGCGGCAAAAGCGTGAGCTGGTCCGACCCCACCCGCAACAAGCCGACGGACGTGCCCTGGTTCTTCCGCTGTGCAGAAGACCTCCTCTACCCGACCCACAACAACGTCTCCGGCCTGCCTCGTACGCCATTGTCATGTGTCCATGTTGTGGTGTCGACATGAGAGCACACGATTGGCTGACATGTGGAGCCAATCCCAAGTGGCGGAGCCAAATGGGCCGCACAAGCCCCCGGCCAAGGGCGAGGCACCTTGGCAGGTGTTTGTGATGTCCGACTCGGACGAGGTCAAGAAGATGATCAGGGCCAAGCTTCAGGCCAAGGCACTCACGGTGAATCTCCCGGTGGCTCACATCGAGCGGTCCGGCAGCAGCTTCGAGAGGTGCCCCTTCTTGTCCATGTCGGTGCAGGGCTAGAAGGAAGAGGAAGGAACTGATGGTAAAGTGGGCAGCTATGTGACGATCGTGGTCGAGGCGTGGCTACTGGGCGAGTGCGACTTCATCGTGAGCTCGCGGAGCAATCTGGGTTGGTTCGCTGCCAAGCGCACACTTCATGATGTACGTCTTTTTTCATCTGCGTCTTCTATGTGGTCCTAACGCTGACTTTGCCTTCTTATTCTTCTTCACGCCCAGTTTGCAACGTACATCTCGCCCGAACGGCAGTGCTTCTACAATCGAGGCATCTACGCGGATCAGCCCGCCTTTACCTACTTGGGGCCCCTACAAAACACACAAAAAGCGTTGACGAGCCCAGAGGCGCCCACAGAGGTGGCCGCGAACGACTCGGCAGACGAATGAACACAAAAGAAAGGCGAACGCAAATGAACGAAGCGAGGCGAAGTTCACGGGGTGCACTGGCGCATGCAGTCAACCACACGACGTGTGCCTTTGTGTGGTGTCAGACACCCTTTCATCAGGTGGTAGTGGCAATAAAAAATAATTGTCAGGAATTTCGTCTGTTGGAGCCAATGGCGGGTGCTACACGGTGGACCGCGGAAGGCAAGCAATGGCTGGGGACGCGCAAAAGCACTCGATCCATGGCGGCGACTTCGCTGCTGTCCTACGGATTGCCCGCACTTAAGGAGGTTCACTACGCCAAAGTCCTCATCAAGGAGAACGCACGGTTGGGCAATTTGGTCGATCTGCTGGCGAACCAAGGCGAAGGCAACACGACCGCGAAAACGACGAAATTGAAGAGGGTTCAGATCACACCTGCTCCAAACCGCAGTCCCAGTTGACCAGTGGCCAAGGGGGCTGGATGCTC
The DNA here is from genome assembly GCA_002179805.1 of Acanthamoeba lenticulata. Taxonomy (NCBI): domain Eukaryota; phylum Discosea; order Longamoebia; family Acanthamoebidae; genus Acanthamoeba; species Acanthamoeba lenticulata. The sequence continues at coordinate 19,152 of NAVB01000162.1, read as the reverse complement.
CCCACGCTTCGATTGGAGTTTCGCCCGACCTTCGCCCTACCCTCCCAGGCTGGGTTACCAGTGATGATCAAGTCCTGCAAGTATAAAGACCTTTGACCAGGTCGGTAATTAGCATCAGTCCTCGCTCCTCTAAACACCAGCGACCACACGGATAACACTCCTTCGCGGCTCCTTTTTCGACTGACCCTTTAAACCTTCACCATGCGGCTTCTTTTCCTTCTCGGACTCGCCCTCACCTTCGTGGCCCTCGCTCTTGCCGATGACAAGACCACCGTCGTGGGCAGCACCTCGGTGATCGCCACTTCCCCCGTCCTCGTGGGCGCCACTGGCGCCACGAGCGACGTCACCAAGACCGTTGTCGGTGCCACTGCTCCCCTGAGCGCCGAGATCATCCCGGGCAAGATCGTTGTGCAGCCGCCTCCCGTCCAGCCTCCCGTGCTTCGCATCCAGCCCGGCCTCGTCAACGTCCCGCCGCTGAGCATCCTGCCTCCTCCCGTCCAGCCGCCGCCGCTCACCATCCAGCCGCCTCCCGTGCAGCCCTCCTCCATCGTCGTGACTCCCGCTCCTCTTCAGGTACGCTAGCGCTCAATCAGCAGGAATTTGAGTCAGGTTTGACTGATTTGATGACTGATTCCCAACCGTTTCACACAGGGCTCTGCTGTTACCGTGTCCTTCACCCCGATCGCCGTGCCTCCCCTGACCGTGAACCTGCCTGCCGTGTCGGTTCCCCCGATCGTTATCCAGATCCCCGCCTTCACCATCTACCCTGATGCCGTCCAGCTGGCTCCCATCGTCGTCCAGCCTCCTCCCGTGGTCATCGAGGACCTCACCATCACGCCTACTCCTCTTCAGGTTCGGAACATACACTTGCCTCTTAGTCTTCTCAATCATGACCATCTAACCTGATTGTGCTTGTTGTCCGCAGGGTTCTGCCATCACCGTCGAGATTCCCGCCATCTCGGTTCCGCCGCTCCAGGTCCAGCCGCCGCAGGTCCAGGGCGCCGCCTTCACGGTCACGCCGTCGCCTGTCCAGCCTCCCGTCTTGCTTGTCACCCCGCCCCTTGTTACTCCTCCTCCCGTGATCATCGAGAGCACGACCACCACCACCAAGACCATCGACATCCCGGAGACCACCGCCGTCGCCATTGTAGGCGCCACCAACACTATCACCACCAAGACGGACTAAGCGATTCGCGTCTTGGAGGTCATTTGAGCAGACGGGGTCATATGATCCGTCTCTCGCCCCACCTTCTTTTCTTTTACCCATTTTGCGACCATTTTGGTGGGAAATACAAAACAAATGATTTTACTTGACTATCTTTGTGATATTTGCTTTACTGCGTGGCTTATTGATGTTCCCGAAAAGTCTGGCCCCGATGGTGCAAAAGGGTCGGCTCTGTGCGGCTGCGGGGCCAGATTTTTGCGGGTGCCGACGTCAAAAAAAAGAACCCAGAGCAGAAAAAAAGAGCCAGGAAAAAAAAAGGAGAAAGCATTTCTTTATGCGGCAGCACAAGATGGGGGGTACAGGCAGGAAGGCGCTGGGAAGCTCAAGGGAGGGTGAGGTGCTCACACAGATGTGATGTGAGGTATGGCTGGTTGTGTTTCAGTCGAAACTGCTGCTTCCCATTGATGACATTGGAGGGGTGTTGGTGGTGTTGCAGGTTTGAAAAGTACTGGGGCAAGAAGCTTCCCACTGAATAGCAGGCCGAGCGCACACTGCTGTGCGTAAACCAGTCCCGTGCATCTTCTGCTGTGATTTTGGTGGTGGCCTTGTGGATTGCTGCTTCTAATTCAATCTTGTTGTAGAAGGTTGATGTGTGCACAATGCCCTTGATCTTCAAAAAAGTGTACTTGATTGGATTGAGGAAGGGCAAATATGGAGGGAGGAACAATAATTTGAATCCATCTGCATGTAGAAGATCAAAAGTACGCTGGACCACCTCAGCCTTATGAATTGGTGCATTGTCGAGAAGAATGACAGCCAAGTCTGGAAGGTGTTGGCACAGGTCAAGGAAGAAGAAGCGGAAGTCATCTATGTCAACACCACGCTTTGCTTTGCCATGTGAGGCACTGAATTTCAAAAAAATCATACCAATGCTCGCCAACGCCCCAATGAGTGTGACATTCTTGCCCTTAGGCAGAACACTCAAACAAGCTAGTTCTCCTCAGAGGGCCCACCCTTTCTTGGCAACAACATGTAGGTTGAACACACATTCATTGGTGAAGACCAGTGGCCAACCAAAGAAGTTGCAGACCTTGTCATGGACGTAGTGCTGACGGGCCTCTAAGACACTTTCTTCATTCCACTTGGCTGGAATGACAGTTGACTCCTTATATGTGATGACCAACAATGAGTGTGAGAGCTTAAGGCAGTTTCTGAGAAAGCATGAGGGTGTCTTCAAGACTGCTCTTGCTCCCCCAGGTGCTGCCTTGATGATTCCCCATGAGATTGACATGTAGGGCCATGCACTGATCAAGTGCTGTTGCTACTGACTTTCTTCTATAGCTCGTTTTTGACCCAGTTGCAGATCCCTTTCAACGTCAATGATGGTTGCTATTTAAGCAAATGAAGGATGATGAGATCTTCTCCATTGAGGAAAGGTTTTCGCCCTCTTTTTTTCTGGGTGGGAAGTGGTGGGACAGGGTCATGGAGAATGCAAGCGAGCTTTTGTGCAGCATCCTCTTGAGTGTCTTGCACAATCCGCTGAACAGAGCTCTTTGAGACTTGGTATAGCTCAGCTGTTTGCTGCCAACTCAGCTCTCCTACTTCAAGGACTTGGTGGATGATGAGCGCCTTGATTTGGGGACTGATCAGCTTGTGTTTCTGACGCTTTGCAGGAGGTTCTTTCTCCTTTTCAGCTGGGCCGAGTGCCATGAAGTGTTTTTGTAGTGCACGCCGCTTCCACTCGTTCTCGTCTCGTTTTGCCAACATGGCAACAGCCTTTTGGTGCATCTCTTGCCACTCTTGGAGGAGTTTTTTTTTTTCTGTCTGTAAAGTGGCTAGAACCTCCTCAGGTGCTACTTGAGGGAGCTCAACACATGGTGTTGGTGTGGAGCTCATTGTGAAGTAAAGGGTCTTTGTTTTTGCTGTTTGTTTATCAAAACACCTTTTTATTTGCTGGTGGATTCTTGTTTTTGGGCTGTTGGCGTCCTCTTTCTCAGCCACAGCACCATAAAAATTCAGCTCTTGGGCCAGACTTTTCAGGAACATCAATATTTAGCAAGGACATAAACAAGTGAGTCCACAAACATGCAATAAATGTGAGCTGGCCCAATATTGAAGCCCTGCAAGTTGTCTTGGCTCAACTGACAGACAGGACGGCGCAGAGGGCGGCAGTGTGGGAAACTCTCCAAGGCACACACACCATTGGACAAGGCTGGATAGTTGATCGGGGCCTTTTCGAACAAAAAGATAGCCGACCGTGGGGCTCGAACCCACGACCACAAGATTAAGAGTCTTGCGCTCTACCGACTGAGCTAGGCCGGCTTCGTAGTAACCTGAAAACAAATCTTCCTGCTTTTAATGTGACCTGCTGGATAAAGCGTTTGCTGCGCCAATTCACACCACGAAGAAACAAAAAAAACGAGAAGGACAATCAATATCTGCGCAGGCAAAGAGAAAGAGGTGAGCGAGCAAGCAAAAGGGAGAGGATACGACACGGTGGATTCCCGGGTGGTCGCCCACCCCAGTACTAACACCGCCTGGCGCAGCTTAACTTCGCTGTTCGGATGGGAAGCGGTGCTTTCTGCGCAGTATGGCCGTATCCATCATACTTGTGACGCTCTCGCGAAGGGTAAAGCTTGATGACGAGGGCGGTTACAGAACGTGACAGGAAAAAAGATAGCGGTTGGTGTTGTGTAAACATGTCAGAAGTGTGATTTTTGATACGTCCCGGCGGAAGGTGTCGGGTCATCTGTGATGAAATGTTGGACAGGGCGTCAAGGGGCACTGGGAAAGAAGGTTCAGCTCCAACAGAGAGACCGCCTGGCTGGAGGCGAAAACTCGGTGGCCAGTCCAAAGGCCTCAGGGATTTAGTCCAACCTTCAAGCAGACCCCAAGCAAACACCATCGCCACATCCTACCACTACCTCAGGCAGACAACCAAAACCTTAAACAACAACCAAACATGTCCACTCATACTGGCACCGGCGTTAGGCGCGAGGAGAGGATCGCGCCGAATGTGCACAAGCACCACACGCATGACCGCCTGGCTGAGCTGAAGCAGCTCTTTGAAGAGTACGACGCCAACAAGGACGGTCACATCACGCTCGAAGAGGTAGCCCGCCTCTACAGGGAGCGTACGGCACACTTTCCTCTCTAGACAGTGGCGACCACCTTCTGAGCCCCTTGCCTCCTCTCTACAGTTGGCATGAGCGAGGAGGACTCGCCTATGGAGTTCATGCTGTGCCAGATGACCAAGACGACTACTTGGAACTTTGAGGAGTTCAAGCACTTCCATGACAAGATGATCAGTGAAGCGCGCAAGCCCAAGAAGCCGACGGGCAGCCTCTCCTACAAGGAGGTCGAGGGTGAGATCAGGAGGTCGCCTCTGGCCAACGACAAGCTGAACGACACCAAGTACCGCAACGTCGTCCGGTTCACGGCAGTCAACTGGGACGCCATGCAGGCCCTCTTCAAGGCCTTTGACACCGACGGCGACGATTCACTCGACAAGGGCGAGGTATACACTTCTGCATCATCAGCTTACTACTGCCTTGTGGAAGAAGACAAACGTAGTGTGGTGTGCTGATATGTGGCGCCTGTGTCGGAGCAGGTGTGCGACCTCATGCGGGTCTGGGGCATGCCAATTGACAGGCACGCGCTGGACAAGGAGTGGCCCAACTGGGACATCAACTTCGACGGCCTGGTCAACTGGGGCCAGTTCAAGCGACTCATCGAGGTTCTCCTCGAGAAGCACGTCATCGGCTGAACAACTAACCACGCCGGCGTGGACTGCTGTAGCCCAGGCAGACTTCAATAAAAACGAAACAGAATTGACGAAAAAATGTTTATAAAATTATTATTTATTTATTTATTTATTATTTACATTTTTTCTCTTGCGCCACAACAAGTTCAGCCGCTCTGGTGGTAGAGGTCGAGTACCGCGTGGGCGGCGTGGAGGAAGGCCGCGTCGACGTTGGCGCCGTCCTTGGCGTTGGCCTCAAAGTAGACAAAGTGGTGGTTGCCGTCGATCCGGTCGCGGCACCAGGCCTCGACCTCGCCGCGCGTGACCGCGCGCTCGCCGGCCTCAACAGCCTCGCCGCCGTGGTTGCCGACGACCACGACCGGCAGGCGGCGCGGGTCGGGACAGGCCGCGTGGGCGAGGAAGTCGTCGAGGTGGCGGTCCAGCGCGTGCACAAAGGTCGACGCGCGCCGCTGGTCGAACACGAGCACCAGCACGTCGACGCCCTTGAAGAAGGCCCTGTCGGGCGCCCGCTGCCGCTCGTTGCCCGATGTGTCCCAGATCTGGGACGGAACGCGCGCATATGAGCGCTGGGCTCTAGGCCAACCGCGAGAAGAGGCGAGGCGAGACGTACCTGGAGGGTGCGCGGCTTGCCCAGGAGGGTCACGTTCTTGTGGACAAAGTCGGCGGCGTAGGTGGGCTTGTACTTGGCCGGGAGGACGAAGGCGGCGCCTTTCATGAACCTCTGGATGAGGCTCGTCTTCCCCACCCTGCACGCGGTGATCAATCAAATGACCAATCGCGAGAGGCCACGTCATGCCGAGAGGCTGTACCGGAGGTCGCCGAGGACCATGACCTTGATGCTGGCCTTGTCCCGCTTGGGCGGCGGCGTGGGCCGCAAGGACGGCGCGGCGGCTGACGTCACCACCTCGTCGCGGCTGCTGACGTCATCACGCCGGGATCCGGGCGGCGGCTCGTGCTTGGCATTCTTGCTTCCTGAGCTGCTCGGCTTCGCTGACTCTGGCTCGACGTCGGCCTTCTGCGCCTTGCGATTGGCGCTGTGCTGCTTCATCTTCTCGCTGTTCTTCTTCTTCTTCCTGTGCTCGCGGCGGGCGCGGCGCTCGATGGTCGCCATCTCGTCGCGCGAAGGCAGCACGTCGAACAGGGCGAGGCCCTCGCAGGCCACGTGGAGGACGTGGTCGCCCACGATGAACCGGAGCGAGTGGACGGCGCACAGGCTCTGCAGCCGGACGAGCATGTCGCGCACGCTGGTCACGATGCCCTCCTCGATCTCGCGCCTCGCCTCGGCGCCGAGGTCCGCCTCCTCTGCGTCGCCGTCGCCGTCGTTGTCGTCGTTATCTGCAGCACGGGCCACAGTCTGGGCCACGAGCTGGCCGTAGCTGGCGCACAGGTACTCGTGCAGGGCGTGCCAGTTGTTGCGCCGGACGCCGCCGCTGCCCGCGGTGTCGTCTTTCTTGTTGTTGCCGCTGTCGTCGTCGTCGGCGTGGCCGCCGGTGATGGCGTCTGGCCCGGCGGTCCCACGGCGCACGCGCGGCGCGTCGGCGCTCTTGGTCTTGCTCTCCCGGCGCTCGCGGTCGAGGCGCTTCGAGTCGGCGCTCATCCGCTTGTCCTTCTTGTCTTTCGTGTGTTTCTTCTTCTTTTTCTTCTTGGGCTCCTCCTTCCCCTTCTCCTTCTTCTTGCTTTTCTTCTTGTCCTCGCTTTCGTCGTTGTCGCCGCTGTTGGTGTCGACATCGTCGGCATCGCCGGGCCACAGGCGCTGGAGGAGCGCGTCGAGCGAGTCAAATTCGACGAAGAAGCGGAGGTCGTTGAGCGCGCGGAGCAAGAAGACGAGCCGAGCCGCACGGTCCTCGTAGCGGAGCCCCGCGGGCAGCTCGAGGCCCAGCAGCTGCCGGCCGTAGCGGCGGAATAGGGCCCCGGCCGCCCGGCGCTTCTCCTCGCGCGTCGCTCGCCGCGGCCGGACCGACAATCGTCGCCGTTGCTGGTCCGCTGCTTCGTTTTCGCTTTCGCTTTCGTCTTCGCTTCGTTCTTTTTCTCGTGCGGCGGCTTCGCGCTGGCGATTGGCCAGAAACTCTTCGACGAAACGGAGGACCGACCGGCCGAGCACGGCGTCGACCGTCAGCCGCGCGTCGACGCCGTCATTCTTCGCGCGGCGCTCGCGGCAGTCGCCCGGTCCGTGAGAGAGCAGGAGCGAGGCCTCGGCCTGCTCGACGCGGTGGTGGGCCAGCACGGCCGAGAGGGCATCAAAGAGGCACGCATCGCGGAACAGCACGTTGAGGAGCAGAATCTTGCTCGCGTCGGGGCCCTCCTCGACCAGCTTGCTCTCGAGCGTGGTGTCGATCTCGTCGGAGCCGGCGAGCAGGAGGAGGTTCTTGACGCTGCCCGACAGCTCGCCCAGCTCAAACACTGCGCACGGACCGTGTGGTGAGCCCATGCACGCCCCACAGACGAGACGAGGAAAAGAAGGGCCGTACCGTCCACGCCGTCCTTGACGACAAAGGCCACGGAGACGGCGACGCTGTTGTGGCCCACCTCGGCCCACTGCCTGGCTTTCCTCCCTGTTTCCCAAATAAATCATTTAATAAATCAATAAATAAATAAATAACCAAATGAATAAAACTGGGCGGGGACACGACCTTCGGTGCCGGTGAGGTGGGCGACGCGGACGGAGCAGCGCGGAGCTTCGCGGAGGCGGCCGACCTCGACGCCCAGCCGGACCTTGGTCGTCTTCGCCTTGGGGCAGCGGACCGAGGCGTTGTCGTCCGGTCCGGGGATGAGCCACGCTCGAAGCGCGTCGGCCACCGATTCGGCGTCGGTCACGCCCGCGAACGGCCGCGCGCAGCCAAAGGACGGCCGAGGCGCGGCCGGCGGCGGCGGCGACGGTCTGCGGACCGTCGTTGCGGCAGCCGGGGTGACGGCGGAGCGTGTGGGCGAGGAGGTCCCCAGCGAGGACGTGGGCGAAGAAAGCGAAGGCAGGGACTCGATAGAGAACGAAGACGGCGAGGACTGGCCCGACGCGAGGCCAAACGCTGCGTCGCCTTCGGCGTTGGCCGATGAACGGCCGCTGGCATCGGCCGTCGACGCGTGACGAGCGCTGAGGCCGAGGCCGACGTCCTCTTGGTCGTGGTCATCGACGTGGTCGCCATCGCTGTCGCTGTCGCAGCTGACGTCGGTGTCGTCTCGCCAGGTGGGCGGCGTCGGCGACGGCCGTCGGGGCGGCTGCGCGGCACCTGCAACACCGCCGGTCGTCACCGCAGCACGATCGAGGGCCGAGCGATAGCGATTCCACCCGCGGGAACCGGGCAGCGAGGCAAAGGACGACGAAGACGTGAACACCGAGGCGGGCGCGACGGCCGGACGCGGCGGCGGGACGAAGAAGGCGGACGACGATGATGCCGATGAAGATGAAGATGACGAGCCGGGCCCGGTGGAGGTGCGACGATGAAGCGCCGACGAGGCGGAGGACGATGATGAGGAGGACGATAAGGAGGAGGCGGGCGCGAGGTAGGAGAAGGAGGACGGTGGCAAGCGCACGCGGGACGAGGGCGCCGACGAGGTGGAGGACGAGAGCGTCGAACGCGAGGACGTCGCAGGAGCAGAGGACGGCAAGGAAGAGGAGGACGAGGAGGGTGAGGACGAGGTCAACGAGCGCAGGGTGGAGGGCGCGAGAGGCGGCGGACGGCGAGGAGGCCCGCCCGAAGATGATGATGATGAAGTGGAGGCGAAGGACGAGGATGATGCCAATGATGAAGAGGTAGAGAAAGACGAAGCGAAACGAGATGGCACGTAGGAGGAAGCCGAGGAAGGTGAAGAAGAAGGCGACGACGGATCGGCGATTATGCCACCATGCACGGGAGACGAGGAGGAAGGAGAGGAGGGAAGAAAGAAGCGAACGTGAGTGTTTTGCTTCTTTCGCCGCCCACCAGCACCACTCGTGGAGGCTGTTTTGCTCTCCTTGGCCTTGAGCATGTTGCTGGTCCGCGTAGAAAAAAAGTAGAAGAAGGCAAAAAAAGGGTGGATAAGAGGAAGAGGGAAGAGAGAGCGAGTTTGTTTGTGGGAGCAGAGCAGAGCAAGGACTGAATAGGCACGCGGTTGGTGGTGTGCAATAGGGGGCAATAGATGCAAGTTCTGAAATTTTAAATAGTGGCCAGGGCACTGGCAGACAAGTGCCTTAGAGCTCCCGTCGCTCGATAGGTGTTCATAGAGGAGAGGTGACCCATGAACGGGAGGTGGAGGGCGGAGCGTACCCTCCTGCATGGCGCTTTCCTCGGCTTCAGCACCTGGGCTCTAAGGGCGTGAGCACTGCATTCTTGGAATGCCACGCCGCGGCAGAATCAGAAAAGAAAATGAAGGCGAACGGGCGCGCTTGTTGGGTCGCCGTCGCTGCCTCTTTGGGCTCCAACTCGGCCAACTTTCGCTCGGCACTCACAATGGTCTGAAGCATGTGCCGGCTGGTTGATCTGGGTGTTGAACACTAGGGGAGGATCTCTTCACACGTGTTTACTCCGTGAACTTCATGTGGCGTTGGCGATCACCGACAACATGGTGCATGGCCACCTCGCATAATTTGTTTGAACATTTTTATTTAATGTTGTTGAAAAGAGAGCAGATGTTCAGTGCCTGACCTTCATCCGCCCGCCCTTGCCCATCCGCGGACCGCTGCCACGCCCACGGCTGCCGCCCCGTCCGCCACCTCGCCCACCTCGGCCACCCCGGCCACCGCCAAAGCCGCCTCGGGCCTTCTTCCTGCTCCCGCCAAAATCGCCGCCGTCATCGCCGCCGTCGTCGCCACCACGGCCGGCCTTCATCGCGTCCCGCTCCTCGTACTGCTCCCTGATTTTGCGCTTCCGGGAGAGAGGCAGTGACCGCTCGTTCACAATCTTGCCCAGCGACTTCGTCTTCCTGTACTTGCGCAGCTCAGCCCCGTCGTCTTCGTCCACATCGAGGGCCGCGAGGTCGGCGTAGTCGCCCAGATCCTTGAGCTCGTTTCGGAGGGTGGATCGCTCGCGCAGGGCCTTCTTCTTGGCCTGCTTGTCCTTCTTGGTCTCCATGAGACGCGTCATGTAGTTCTCCTCGTAGTCGGTCTTCTCCTTCTCGCGCTGGTCGTACTTGGTGCGCGTAGGGCCGTAGCTGACTTCCTCTGGCGCCGTGCCGTACTCTACACGGGCATTCCATACATTCCAGCCAAGGAATCTCAGCAATTAAAAAATATAATAAAAGAAAAAGAAGCGAAGGACGAACCGCTGAGGATGTCCTGCACGAGAGTGCTGCTGAGGGCCTTCTTCCTCCTCCTTTCCTCGAGCTCCTTGAGCGCCATTGCTGGTACCAAAAAACAAAAGTTCAGGTGAGCGCCTGCGTAGCGCTAAGACGATGTGGGCTTGAGACGTACTGGAGGAATCCTCGAACCGCTCGGCGGCCATCTTGGGCGGGCGATACTTCTGAACGCCCTTCTTCTTGCCCTTCTTCTTGCCATCCTCGTCAGACTCCTCGCTGCCCTTGGCCGAATCCTCTTCGTCCGAGTCTTCCTCCGATCCTTCGGCCGCTTCGTCCATGGGCGACACCAGGTTCGACGGATTGGCTCGCGTGTTGAGCGGGTCCTTGCTGTCGCCTGCCAGTGGCGCCCCCAGCGCACGTCTACGTGGTGAGCGGCCCGGGACGCGAGGTGGAGAACGCTGAAGAGCACGCGTACCCGAGGCAATGTTGCCAATGGCGGCAGTCTTGAGCAGCTTGTCGATCTGGTACTTGAGCTTCTTCTCGATGGGCTTCATCTTCTCCAGGTAGACGCGGATCTTGACCAGCTGGTTGATCACTGGGTGGTCCTTGACCTGCTCGCCCTTGGCCTGCGCACCAACCATGTGACAAATGCACAAACATTTGTTAAAATTGAATATTATTTTGAATATTATCATTTGTAAAAACTAAGAAAAAAATCTTGTTGGCGCACCTTGAGGTACAGATAGTAGGCGATGTTGGTGCAGTAGGACAACATCAACTGGAACTGGACCTCGAGGAAGCTCACGCCGCTGCACGTCGGGAACTCGCCCTTCTTGATCCTGTTGAGCGGGCGGTGAGCAACGAGAAAAATCCTGGGCCTCGTGGCTGCGGTTTGAGGACAGCGGTACCGCTGGATGAGAGGGAACACGCGCTCGCGCATGGTGGCAATCTTGGTCTTGAAGTCCTGCACGAGGCCCAGCAGCTCGGGCGCCTCGGCGGTGAGGACCTCGAGCTTCTCCTCGGTCGTGAGCGACGAGATGTCCCTCTGCACGGTCTCGACATCCGCCCTGCAGATGGCATCAGACATCAGCACACGGGCTCAAGGCTCGTGGCAGGCGGCAAGCAAGATGGGGGAGGACGGTACTCCTTGGCTTTGGTCCGAGCGGCCTTCTTGTCGGCGCTCTTCTTGAGGTCCTCTTCGGCGGGCGCAAAGTCCTCCGGCAAGATTGTGCCCCTCATCTTCTTCTGCTGGATGAGGGCCTGCTCCAACTCGTCCTTGGCTGAAGAGGGAGCAATAGAGTCACAATTTGAAGTGTGCAAGCAGCAGGTGGCATGAATGAAACGAAAATTAAGAGGGCAGCCACAGGTGCGTACCTAGCTCCTCGTCCCATTCTTCGTCATCACGGAAATCACGATTATAAAATTGCCTCTTGCCTCGGCCCCACGCCTGATCGTGTCCTCCATTGGTCTCGTCGTCTTCTTCGCCGTCCTCATCGTCCTCTGCTGCGTCGTCATCGTCGTCGTCATCGTCATCATCGGAGTCCTCCAAGTCCAACCCCATGATTTCCTCCTCATCTTCAATCTCAAAGAACTTGCCGCTTTCTTGTTCATCTTGCTTGCCGCCCAAATCAAATTCCTCATCTTCCGAAATGTCCAGCTCCTCGCGCTCCTCGCGCGTCATTGCTGGCTGCTCCTGCTTACGCCCTCCCTTCCGCGGCATGTTGATGTTGTGATGGTCTTCTTGGGCTAACCGAAGCAATTGCGAGCAATGCAGATGCGACCCAAAACCCGTCCCGGAACAGAGAAAGGACTGCCAGCCGGAGTCCGCCACAGGAAAAACAGAGGAAGTGGGCACTCGAACCCGCGTCGAGCGAAATGGCGTGCTTGTCCACGTCAGCAGGCGAAGAACTTCGGCCCCAGATTCGACGAGCGATTCGGTAAAGCAGAAGGAGAAGGCCCTTGTAGTGGCGGCGTCGCTCTGCATCGCTCAAATGGATTTCTTTGGACGATTTGTAGCAAACCAACCACAACAGGATGCTGAAGGGGGAGTAAGCCATGAACCCGACACGATCAGCACCCTCGATGAACCCGTTTGGCAGACCATTCTCAGGGACTTGGCCGATATAGGTTTGAAGACAATGCACGTTGTGTTCCCCTTCTGGGGTTCGTTTAGGCGAGTCGACCGACTGAAGGACTGGGACCTCTGGGGACCTCTTCTACTCTCCTTCATCCTGGCGAGCGTCCTCACCTTGGCTGGAGGCAACCAGACGGGCCTCATTTTCACCACCGTCATCGTCGTCGTTTGGGCGGGTGCCAGCGTCATCACGGTCAACGCTATCCTCCTCGGCGGCAAGATCTCATTCTTCCAAACCGTCTGCGCGCTCGGCTACTCGCTCGGCCCTCTCGATCTGGCAGCTCTCATCTGCATTTGGTGGGACAACCTCATTTTCAGGATCGTCATCGTTCTTGTTTGCTGGGGCTGGTCTGTCTTCGGTGCGTACCCCTCAGTTCGCACTTTCCCGCTCCTTTACTCTCCTCTCTCGAAGCGCTCATGCACTAAAGTGGCTCCACCCTCCGCCCTGCCCCACTCTCCCGCTCCACTTTTCTCCCCATTCAGCATCGTGGGGATTCGTGCTGGCCATGATGCCAACGGACAAGACAGGCCGCGGCCCGTTGGTCCTGTATCCCATCTTCCTTTTCTACCTCATCATAGCCTGGATGATCGTCGTAGTGCACGACGTGGCGGAGTAGACGCTTTGACACGTGAAACTGCTGAGGCGCTACATCACCTTCTACTTGTCAAATACACTTCATCATCTTGCTTACACCTTTGCTGCCATTTCCTCTTCGTTTCTCCACATTTCCTGTGCTGGGTGGGACGTGGGTGGTGACAATATCAGCCAATAGAATTCATAACGAAGAATGCGCGTTTTTGGCTCGATTGAATTTTGGTTGGGCGGCAAGTTGTGCTTCGGGAGCCGTTGGGCAGCTGACCGTTACGCCGGTGCATAAAAACTTCGCGCGCCTGCCTGGAACAGCATTCGAACAAAAGCTAGATCTTAGCAACACCGCACTCACTCACACTCACTCATAAAGATGTCCACTGCTAGCAAGGAGGGAAGCAAGACCGTCAAGAAGACCGAGGCCAAGAAGGCGCCCCGCGCTGCCCCCAAGGCCAAGGCCCCCGCTGCCAGCAAGGGTGGTGACGCCGCCTCCGAGGGTCACTCGAGGTCCTTCAAGGCCGGTCTCCAGTTCCCCGTCGGCCGTATCCACAGGCAGCTCAAGGAGGGCCGGTATGCCAGCCGCGTCGGTGCCGGTGCCCCCGTCTACCTCGCCGCCGTGCTCGAGTACCTCGTGGCCGAGATCCTCGAGTTGGCCGGCAATGCCTCGCGCGACAACAAGAGGGTGAGGATCGTGCCGCGTCACATTCAGCTCGCCGTCAGGAACGACGAGGAGTTGAACAAGCTGCTCCAGGACGTCACGATCTCGTCCGGTGGTGTCATCCCCAACATCCACTCCGTTCTCATCCCCAAGTCCAAGGGCAAGGGCGGTAAGGCCGGTGAGAGCCTCTCGCAAGATTACTAGACGAATCGACCGGATGTAGAGTACAACAACAAGCAGGAGGAACGGGCCAACGAGAGCGACGGGGCGTGTAAGTAGCGATTTTGAACGACGTGAAGACCAACTTGAACCGCACCACAAATAAAGAAAGATTTTCACCAACTTGACCGTCTTATTTCTCTGCCTTTAAACGGATTCGGCTCCCGTCAACTTCCATCTTTTTACCGTCCATTAAATAAAATAAAAGTTTCCATTTATCTTTTTCTTTTCAATTGAATTCGAAATATTTGTATGTATTTGGCAAACGTGGAGCACGCAAGTATTGCGGCTTTTAAAACTACACAATGGCCCAGTTAGGCGCAAAGCCACGAGTACCGTTTGAGAGCAAAGGCGATGAGGAAGACCATAAGCACCACGATAAGCTGGTCGAGCCAGAAAACGGAAAGCGACACGTGCTGGGGCTCGTTGCGGCGATGACCGGCAAGACCGCCGTGAAGGCGCTGAATGAGGAAGGGCGACATCGTCGCATGAATGTGATGTTTCGGAGTCGTAGGGACGTCTACCGCGTCGGGCGGTGGTAGTGAAAAGCTGACACGCTTCTTGGCTCGTTGCTGTCGAGGCTGGGAAGAAAGCGCAGACCCAAGGGAGGCCGAGAAGTGGACTGTGGAGGTAGTGGTGGAGGAGCTGACGGATGCTTCCAAGGCAAGCTCAAGCTCATGTTGTAGCATGAGCTCCTCCTCCCACTCGTCGAGCTGTTCGTCCCCATGGCTTGATCCAGATTCATCACTGCCGCTGTTGGCTTGACTCTCGGTGTCGTCCTTCTCCTTGCCCTTGCCCTCATGCTCTTGTCGTGAGCGAGCCATTATTGGTCGTGGCTGGCACTGGGGCGCTGGCCGTGTGGTGTCCTTGTCGTGGGGGGCTTTGCTGTCGCTGCTCAGCCTGGCGACGTTGTGCTCTCTGTGCTCCACCTCTGCGCGTTCACACAACCCCGTCAGTCGGTGTGACTAAGTGACGCTTGTTCAGCATGTGACATACCGTGAGGTACAACGTGCACGCCTGGGGCAAAGTTGGGGTGGAACTGCTGCACGAGGGCGTCCACATGAGGCGGCGGGAGCAAGGCCGCGTCGTTCGCGTGGGTGCCAGCGCCGAGCGGGTGCAGCAACTGGGCCGTACGGAACTCGATACACCTGTTGGCCGGAAGGGCGTTCATGAATAGAACCCCTCGCGAGAGGTAAGGGGAACTGTCGTACTGGCACATATCCATGGTGTTAGGGCTTGAAAGTGTTGCCGGGCGAGAAGGGTAATCAACAAAAGGGGCTTGAGGCGAGGGAGAATAGACGAGGCGAACGACGCAGGCTCTCCGCGCTTGAAGGCGACCTCTGCACGCGGCACACTTTCTGTTGGAATTTCTACCCGGTTGATTCGGTCCAATAGGCACCTAAAGAAAAAAGTTCGAAAGGTTAATGATAGTAGGATTTTAATTCTCCTTATGGTGTCCCCCAGACAACCTCAGATAGCACGAACATGTTGGAATGCCTAAGTTGCTATCTGAGGCAGTAATTGCCTAACTCAAATATTTTGAAGAAGAAGATTCGCAAATTTCTTGCCATCCTCGTGGCCAATCAGGACCTTGGTGGGTTCGTTCCTCAAGTGCACTTGAGGCCCCGAGTCTTGTTAATCGTCGCGTTACCACTCCAATTCGATCCATTCGAATGCAAATCCGCTCGGCTATCTTCGCTGTCCTCGCCCTGTGCGTTGCGCTGCTCCTTGTTCAGACCCATGCTTGGGGCAAGGAGGGCCACCAAATCGTGGCTGACATTGCCTACAACCAGCTGAATTCGAATGCTCAGCAGGTTTGGCAACACGCCTCTTACGTGTGGGCAATATTGGCGCAAACAATGTGCGGTTTTAATGGATGAATGGTCCATGTTTATCTCTTCCAGGCCGTGAACTATTACCTCAACGGCATGTCGCTCCCCGCCGCGGCTCCCTTCCCCGATGAGTACGATCACACCAGCAATGTACGCTCCAGTTTCTGCTCCAGCCTCGAATGAGCCCAAATCTCCTGTCCAGCGGTTAATTCATTTTCTCTTTCGTTCAACAGGGCCGCTGGAGCGGACCTCTGCACTACGTGAACCTGCCCCGAAATGCTGTGGAGTACACCAGCGCCGACTGCCCCTTCCCTCCGGGTTGCGTTGTGAGCGCCATCCAGAACTACACCAGTACGTGCTGGTCCCCCCCCCCCAAAAGACGCCGCTACACGTTTTATGAAGCTCGAGCTTGACCATGTTCATCCACTTTACAGAGCAACTTGCCTACGAGGGCAGCAACGGCAACGTGTGCACCTTCAACTACGGTGACATGCCCTGCCCGCTCGTCTTCCTCACCCACTTCCTCGGCGACATTCACCAGCCCCTCCACGTACGCCCCGTTGCTGCTCTACAAATATTTCAACTATTTTCTTTTTTCTTTTCAATTTGTGCCTTCTTTGCATTCTTATCTTGTGGCGCTCCGGTAGGTGGGCTACGGTGACGATGAGGGTGGCAACACCGTCAAGGTAGACTTCATGGGCAAGCGCGGCAACCTGCACCAGGTGTGGGATGAGTTCATCATCCAGCGCTACGACTCGGACTGGCAAGATTTCTCCAACCAGCTCCAGAGCTACATCCAGAACAACCCCAGCGTTGCCGCTCAGTGCGCGATCTCTTTCTCGTCTTTTATTTAATATTTATATATTTCCGGTGGTAAATTATTTATTTACTTATTGTTTTTGTGCGCTCAGGTACGCCGCCGTCACCGACCCGGCCAAGTGGGCTAACGAGTCGTTCCAGTTCGTGAGGACTGACGTCTACAACTTCAACCCCACCGACAGCGGTACCGCTCTTTCTCTCTTGGCTTTCGTCTTCTTCTCCTTCATCATCATACTGATGTTGCTGGGGTCTGCGCAGACTCGCGCGTGACCGACCTGGGTGAGGCCTACTACAACCACAACCTGCCCATCATCCAGCAGAGGCTCATCGCCGCCGGCGTCCGTCTCGGTGCGCTCCTCAACAGCATCTTCTCGTCCTCGCGGGTGCAGCCCCACAAGCCCTTGAGCATCAACAACAAGATCAACCACAAGCTGGTCCGCATCGTTGAGTCTGCGTAAGAGGCCTTGTTCAGCTCCAGGAAGACGTCCTTTTTGTTTTTCGTTTTTGTTACGCATATTTGGCATTTTTGCCTCATTGAGGAAAACATAAAGGAAAAAAGTTTTGTTGTTTGCGGAATGGTCAGGGCGCGGCCATCTCCTCCTTGGACTTGTTGTCGTTGCCGGCCGGGTCCTCGTCCGAGACCTGTCGCATGTAGGCGTCGTTCTCCAAGCCTAGCGCCGTGTCTCGCTATATTGGCAGAGAGAACATAAACATCAGACTGTAAGTAGCCGCCCCAGTCGAGTAGTCGAACGACTCGCAGAGGAGGACGACGTACGTGGGCCTGCATGTCCTCCATCTCCAGCTCGGCTTCGGCCTCGGCGGCGTCCTCTCCGGCTTCGGTGCTGACGAGCTCCTCGTAGGCGTACCTCCCGTTGTTGGGGTTCGGGCGCCAGATGATGGCGATCGCCACCAGGATCAGGAAGTGCATGAGCTGCGTCGTCGTTCGCCCCCTCCCCCCAACGAGTTAGGAGTCGGGCCATGTTGTCGCGAATATCATCAACACACACACAAGCGGCCAATACGCACCGTCCAGTAGGAGTCCCACACCCACCAGATCTTCCAGAGACCGTCGGCAAAGAAGCCCAGCACGACGCTGCGCCACCAGCACCACCATGATGGTGAAAATTGATGCCAGGCGGGAGCCAAGACAATGAAGAGAAGCGGGCGTACAACTCGAGGACGATGACGACAAGCGAGAGCACGAACGCTCCGGTCAAAACGACTGCGAGCTTCGTGTATCTGCGCCCCGACATCAGAAATTAAGGAAGAATTTACAAAAAACTAAAAAACTAAAATAATAAAATAATAATATAATAAAATAAATTGAAAGAATTGGGGGGGAAGTACAGGCCGAGCTTGGCGGACTGGCCAGCACGACGGAGGAGGGTGGTCATGCGGAAGAGGGACATCAGCACCCACACGAAGTAGATGGCGTCGAGCAGGAACACCGGCATCAGCGTGAACGCCGTCACGGCCGGGTTGATCGGAAGCGACGTCTTGTCCTGCAGGACGCAAGTTGGCCGTCAACAGGCTGTTCACCGCGCGTGGAGCAGGATGAGGAAAGTCAGCAAAGGATTGCGCACCTGGAGGGCGTCGGCGCTCTCAGAGACCTCGGAGAAGAGGTAGAACAGCACGCCGTAGACCACCAGCGCGAGCGTCACGGGCCACGGCATCTTCTTCCTCACCACGCCGTAGCCCATGCTGCATTGCCCCCATCCCAACAACAACAACAACAACGACAACGACAATCCCAACAATGGGTCAATCCGCCAGCAGCAGACCAGCCGCAGCGTCATCACCATGATGATGATGATGATGACGGTGAGGAAGCGGCTTGGTGACGCACCAGACGGCGAGGAGGAGGAGGCGGGCCAGCGTCTGCTTGAGCGACGTCGCGGCCACGGCGATGACGGTCAGCGGCACGGCTGTGGAGCGCCCCCATTCGGGTCAGGCAAGGGGGCAACAACAACAACAGCGCCAAGACTCTGCAGATCGAGGAAGAGGAAGAGGAAGAGGAGGAAGAGGAGGAAGAGGAAGAATAAAAAAGGATCGTACAGATGGTGCCGTTGGAGTTGTAGTAGTAAAAGTCGAACCACAGGAGGAGCTGCTCCACGATGCCGAACGCGATGATGCCCGTCAAGCAATGCTGCACAAAGAGGATCAGCTCTTTGCATTTCCCCAAAGAAAACACAAATTTATTTATTTATTTATTTATTAGAATTTATTGTGTCCTTTCGTACCTGAAGAAGGAGGAGGCCGCTGCGGAAGCGGTAGAGGAGGAAGGCCCACGCCACGGTGGTGACGAGGTACACGAGCGCCATGATCAGGTAGAACTGCGCCCAGCCCCCCCCCCAACCCGCCCACACCCAGAGCGCACACGTCTTCAGCTGAAATGCACCAATGCGTGTTGACGTCCTGACGGCGACGACGGCGACGAGATGGTGCGCACCGGCAGGAAGCCAAACTCATCGCCGTTGAGGTAGCCGTAGGGGTTCTTCCACTCGGTGGTGCCCGTCACCGTCACGCTCTCCTGTGTTGGACCGTCAGCTCGAGATGGATGGCGCATCATGATGACGAGCAGAAGCGAGCAAGCGCACCACGCCGCTGCCCTGGCAGTTGACGAGGATGAAGTAGTAGAGGCCCGTCTTCTCGATCGGGAAGTCCTGGAATGCGAGAGATCGTTTATTTTCACTTGTAGAATAAATAAAAATAACAATAAAATGTGACAATAAACTAAACTAAACTAAACTAAACTAAAATAAAAT
>NAVB01000161.1:0-20391 GCA_002179805.1 Acanthamoeba lenticulata | reverse complement strand
ATTTTTTATTTTTTGTGAAATTATGGTTAGAAATGTTATAATGTTATATTATTTTTTTAAAACTTAATTCATTTTCCTGCGCAGTGCCGGGCGAGCGGAGCTGGCCCCTCGCGACCTTCTCGTCGGCGATCGTGCGACAGACGTCGATGCAGAACTGCGACGACGCCGTCGCCCTGTCCAACTTCCTGTACTGGACCCAGTACAACGCGGATGCCACGGTGGCGGCCAACAGGCAGGGCTATGTGCTGGCCACGGCCGCGTCCAAGCTCTCGACCAACTTCCTCAAGGGCTTGAAGGCCTGGACCTGCGACGGCGTGTCGGTGAGCCCGCTGGCCTCGTGCATCACCAACGACGGCCAGATCTGCTCCAACGCGGGCAGCTGCTACACCGGCGAGTGCGTGTGCGCCTCCGGCCGCACGGGCACCTTCTGCGAGGCGCTGGTCGAGTCGTCGAGCACGTCAGACACGACCATCGCGGTGGCCGTCGGCGTGACCGTGCCCGTGGCCTCGCTCATCATCCTGGCCCTGGTGGGTCTCATCGTGGCCCTCGTGTTGATGCTGCAGCGCAAGGGCCGCGTGCAGGACGACTGGGAGATCCGGTACGACGAGCTCGACATGGGCGAGCACCTGAGCACCGGCGGCTTTGGCGAGGTGAGCCGCGCGACGTGGAAGGGTACCGAGGTGGCCGTCAAGGTCATCGCCTCGGACAAGGTGACCAAGGAGGTCGAGCGGAGCTTCAAGGACGAGGTGCGCGTGATGACCGCCCTGCGCCACCCCAACGTGGTCCTCTTCATGGCCGCCTGCACAAAGGCCCCCAAGATGTGCATCGTCATGGAGTTCATGGCCCTCGGCTCCCTCTTCGACCTGCTCCACAACGAGCTCGTGCCAGAGATTCCGTTCGCGCTCAAGGCCAAGATGGCCTACCAGGGGTCGAAGGGCATGCACTTCCTGCACTCGTCGGGCATCGTCCACCGCGACCTCAAGTCGCTGAACCTGCTGCTGGACAACAAGTGGAACCTCAAGGTGTCTGACTTTGGCCTCACCAAGTTCAAGGAGGACCTCGCCAAGGGCGCCGTGCGCGACGACATCGCAGCCGGAGGCAGCGTGCACTGGACCGCGCCCGAGATTCTCAACGAGTCGCCCGACGTCGACTTCATCCTGGCGGACGTGTACTCGTTCGGGATCATCTTGTGGGAGCTGCTCACCCGCGAGCAGCCCTACCTCGGCCTGAGCCCGTCGGCCGTGGCCGTGGCGGTCATCCGCGACGGCCTGCGGCCCAAGATGCCCGAAAACAACGGCAACGACGCCGTGTGGCCGCCCGAGTTTGAGGAGCTCATCCGGAGCTGCTGGCACACGGACCCGACGATCCGACCGACGTTCCTCGAGATCATGACCCGCCTCTCGGCCATGCACGGTGAGTCGACCTCACTCGGCGCGTCGTCATTCACCTCCAAGACCGGCTCGTCGTCGGCTTCGTCGTCGGCCTCGTCGGGCGGGCAGCGGGCCAAGCAGACCGGCCCGAGCATCACGGGCTCGTGGACGCTGCCCTCGGCCAGCGCAGCGTCGTCCTCACACGGATCGTCAACCTCGTCGGGCAGCAGCAGCTCGCAGCACAAGAACGCCGAGACAATCCGCGCGCCCGAGGGCGAGGTGGTCATCGTGTTCACGGACATCACGCGTGCGGCCTCGCTGTGGGAGTTCAACGCCGCGGCCATGCGCGACGCAACGCTGCTCCACAACGAGACCCTGCGCGGCGCGCTGGCCAAGCACCGCGGCTACGAGGTGGTGTTCCTGCGCGACCGCAACAGCGGCGAGGGCTCCTTCTGCATGGCCTTCCAGCACGCCGCCGACGCGCTGGCCTGGTGCGCCGACGTGCAGCGCGCCCTTCTGCGGGTCGAGTGGCCCGAGGCGCTGCTCGAGCATCCGGGCGCGGCGGAGGAGTGGGGCGACACGGACGACCGGGTGGTGTTCAAGGGCCTGCGCGTGCGCATGGGCGTGCATGTGGGCGTGCCCAAGGTGGTGCGCGACCCGATGACGCGGCGGGTGGAGTACATCGGCCCGGTGGTCAACGCCGCAGCGCGCATCACGGCCATGACCCACGGCGGCCAGGTCGTCATGAGCCGCGCCGTCTACGCCAAGGTCAAGGGCACCGAATTTGGCGCACAGCAGAAGCAGCGGATGGCCGGCCTGGGCCGCTTCGAGATGCCCGACTCGCCCTCGGGCAGCAAGCTCTACGAGTGCAAGGTCGAAGGCCTCGAGGCCCGCTTCTTTGGCGGCGTGACGACGGCGGCCGACAACGGTGCCGGGGCGGAGCCGAGGATCCGCCGAATGGCCTCGGACGAGATGGACAGCGCCGACGCCCCAGGCAGGCATGACCGCGACGACGCCTCCTCGGTGAGCAGCGCCAGCAGCGGCGAAGACCAGGGCGGCGAATTGCAGATGACCGTGGGCGAGGGGATGATGTTCAAGGAGGACACCTTCCTCACGTCGGCCAACCTCTGCCGCTGGATCATCGACTTTGGCGAGATCCAGCTGGGCAAGCAGGTGGGCCTCGGGTCCTACGGCGTGGTGTTCCGCGGACGGTGGAAGGGGGTCGACGTGGCGGTGAAGCGGTTCATCAAGCAGAAGCTCGACGAGCGACGCATGCTCGAGTTCCGGGCCGAGATGGCCTTCTTGTCGGAGCTGCACCACCCCAACATCGTGCTCTTCATCGGCGCCTGCGTCAAGAAGCCCAACCTGTGCATCGTGACCGAGTTCCTCAAGCGCGGCTCGCTCAAGGACATGCTGGCCGACCACACGGTCAAGCTCACCTGGCACCAGAAGCTGGGCCTCTTGCGCTCGGCGGCGCTGGGCATCAACTATCTCCACTCGCTGCAGCCGGTCATCGTGCACCGAGACCTCAAGCCGGCCAACCTGCTGGTGGACGAGAACTGGAACGTGAAGGTGGCCGACTTTGGGTTCGCGCGCATCAAGGAGGAGAACGCGACCATGACGCGGTGCGGCACGCCGTGCTGGACGGCGCCAGAGGTGATCCGCGGAGAGAAGTACGACGAGCGGGCCGACGTGTTCTCGTTTGGCATCATCATGTGGCAAGTGGTGACGCGGAAGGAGCCCTTTGCCGGGCGCAACTTCATGGGCGTGTCGATGGACGTGCTCGAGGGCAAGCGCCCGCAGATCCCCAATGACTGCCCAGACGCCTTTGGCAAGCTTATGAAGAAGTGTTGGCACGCCCAGGCCGACAAGCGCCCGAAAATGGAGGAGGTGGTGGCCTTCTTCGACCAGTCCCTCGGCGACGAGGCTCATGTGCTGCGCCATGTCTAAATCGACAAAAATAAATAATGCAGACAAGCTTCTTCATAAAGGGAGCCGCTGCAATGGCCGCCCAAGATCGGCTTGAAGCGCACTTGCGCTGATCTCGCCATCTAGTGTGCAGGTCGAGCGTATGAACTTGAGCCGTCCTTTGCGTTGGTTCAATACCCTGTTCTACGATCACTTGTGCAATAGAGCAGTTGCAACAGCGGTCTTCAAACCAGAAAACAGTCTAATGAAAGCACCCTGTGTATTTTGTTGCTCTATCGAACACATGCTCCACAGCCAAGCGGCCCTCTGCCAAGCCGTATAAGGGCAATCCATGCTTACGGTACGGTGTTTGGCGAGCATGCGTACGATGATTGACAGGGTCTCTCACTGGCTGCTAACCTTCAGCGTAGTGGGCCCGTTGTTTAGAACGTTGACAAATATTCCGCCAAAGTCCCTCTCCAGCACCACCTCCTTGCGGCCTTGGATGTCGTGAGCCTCGGGGGCGGAGAGACCGGCCCTGACGGTGAAGCGGCCTACTTGGTTTTCGAGGTTCTCGATGAAGAGCTTGGTGTGAAACGGAGAGCTCCAGGTGGGGAAGTCGTGCGATTCGCCTTCCTTGAGCGTCACTGGCTCAGACACTATCCTTTCCTGCGGGGGGGGTTGGGGGGTGAACGTGGGCGCTACGGTTGTCATGGTGGGTGGTCGGTGATTGTTGGTACTACCTGCCAATTGGTTTGCCTTTTTATACCTTGTATCGAGGCTCTTCCTTTGCATCGCGATGACTTGTCGCCGGCACGGGGGCCACAATGCGTCGCCACGCCTTTGGCAACTGGGGACAATCACGTTCAAACGCCGAGCCCAACCAACTTTTCCAAAAATGGTAACTGGCGTATCCCTGCATGATGTTGGTGTTCAGTTCATGTGTTTTAAACAGTAAGTGCCACAGGTTTGTGCGCTGTTTTCCCTCCACGGAAACGAGACGTTCCTTGCGAGATGCGTGAAAAGACACGCCACGAATCCCTACGGCGTCGCCCTTCAAGCCATCGGAGGCCACAACGTTGCGCTCATCGTGGGTGTCG
Organism: Acanthamoeba lenticulata; assembly: GCA_002179805.1. Lineage (NCBI taxonomy): Eukaryota > Discosea > Longamoebia > Acanthamoebidae > Acanthamoeba > Acanthamoeba lenticulata. The sequence goes on along the minus strand of NAVB01000161.1, from coordinate 16,013 downwards.
GTCGCCGTGCCTCTGGCCGTTGGCGCAGGCCCCACCAACAATCCATCGCCCAGAGCAACATCAACGTTTCACAAGAAAATTTATTTTAACATCAAAAAACACATCCTAAGCCAGCTTAGGTTTGAGTGGCGTCGATGGCCGCCGCGTCCTGCAGGTGGAACTGGAGTCGCACTTCGCCGAGCGACAGATCAGAGGGCTCTCCCTCCGCCGCACACAGCACGTACCACCCAGCGAGGCCGTTCATGGCCTCGATCTCCGAGATGGGCAACACGCGCATCCCCAGACAACCTGTTACGAGCATCACGACGCCCGAGCCCCGTTGTGAGAAAGCATTTGTTTGGAACCAGATCAAAATGGGCGTACTCTGTGTCAGCGAGAACAAGCCCGTGTCGTAAACATACAGCTTCAACGCCTCCTGTGCGTTGGTGATGGTGCTGTACGCAAAAATAAAATAAAATAAAATCAATTAAAATGAATTTAACAAAAAGAGATGAATCAAATAAATAATTAAATGAGGAATAAAGAAAAGAGCGCTGCTGGCGTACAAGGCAAAGGTCTCGTTCCAGGAGGGACTCGAGGTCTTGCGCTTCGTCGTCGAGCGCTGCATCTGCTGGCCCAGCTGCAGCATGCAGTACGTGTCGGTCACGCCGTTCTCCTTGCCGCCTGCGGGCGTCCGCCCGGTCAGTTGGTCGGAATTTGAGAGGAGGCAACGACGCCAGGACAGCGTTGTACCACGGCCGTGGAGGGTGCGGCCGGCGACGAGCACGATTTGCAGCGTGCGGCGCATCGTCTGCGGTGATGAGATGACAATGTCGTCGAACTCGCGACGGCCCGAGCGGCGCAAAATGCTGGATCCCCTCTGTTCGCAGCAGTAAGTCGGCACGTGTGAACGAAAGAGAGAGAGAGAGAGAGGCTCTCATAAACGTGTACCAACGAGCTCGCGTTCAAGCGCAGACGCAGCGTCTTCGAGCCCAACAGCATTCCGCTCCTGCTCGCCTCCTCTGTTTTCACACAAAATCAGAAAATTAAAATCAAAATTAAAACCAAAAAACGAAAGCGAAGGCGCACTGGAAAAGGAATCGGCAAGCGGAGGCGACAACAAGCTGTTGCTGCGCTGGTTGAGATCCTCGTGGAATTGCTCATACTTGGCGCGTAGTTCCTCGTTGTGCGGATTGGCCTGCATGGCGAGCGCGTAGTACTTCTCGGCCTCCTTGGCCCGCTCGGGCAAGGTCAGGAGGTAGGCCGTGTAGCTCGCCAGCAGGTCGGCTCGCGTCGAATCGATCCGCAGCGCTTCCTATTATTTATTATTAAAGAAATGACAAATAAATTAAAATTAAGATATTGTAATAATCTTATAATAATATAAAAACCTTACTTGATATTGGCTGTCTGCGGATTGGTAGAAGCGGTGCGCCCGATGGCGGAAGTGCTTCATGTCGAAGCCCTCGACCTTGCGCATCTTGGCCATCGCTGCGCGGTAGAGGTGGTGTGTGGGATCGTCAACAGAGAGGCCAGTGTGTGTGTGGAGGTCGCACTGGGCACACGTACTCTTGGGGTCGTGGAGCTGGTCCTCGATGCACCGGGCCAGGCGTGCAAAGACGGAGGCCAGGCTGAGGAGGGTCGGTACGTCGTCAGACTTCATCTCCAGCGCCAGCAAGTACTGATCTCTTGCCTGTTTTGGGTCAAAGAAATTATAAAAATGAAAAAGAATTTAGGCAAATATTTCGAAATAAAATATGATTAAATAAAATACAAAAAAATCGAACCTTGAGCAAAAAGCTTTCAAACTGCTTCTTGGTGCTGGCGTAGGGGCTGTCGGCATACTTCTCAAACTTCTTGGCCGCGAAGAAGGAGACCAGCGGGAGCTGCGCCACCTTGGGGCTGATCCGAACGAGCGCGTTCTGGAGGTCCTCGATGCTGGCCAGGTCCACTCGGGAGCCGCTGGGCGCATTGCCCCCCGTGGCGGCCCACTCCCACAAGCGCGCCTCAAATGCCTCGCTCCACTCGAGGCCCAGCAGCTGATTCACCCGCGCAAAGACGGCGCCGATGTGCACCTCGGCCCGCAGGTCCCACGCCTGCCTCCGCTGCAGTGCGGCAGCCACGACACGGTCGACAAATAAGCTGACGTCAGCATCTCCCAAATGGTCATCGGTGTCGGCAGAGGCCAAGGCGAGGCACCTCAGTGGTGGTGAGGCACGAGGGGAAGCGCTCAAGGAGGCGCTGTTTGACGTCGAACGTGCGCCGCGGCTGGCCGGCGCCGCCTCCCCGGGCGCGGAGGCGGGTGGACGAGGAAAAGGCCGACGATGGGGCCACCGCGGCGGCGCTCAACGAGGTCGCCCCCGTCGGGAAGGCCTGGGGCATGGCGTCCGCCGAGCGCCAAAAGTCAGAGTCGTGGAGGAAGCGGCCAAAGAACCGGGCAATCACGGCCTTGGTCTCCTCCTCGCTCGACGTGCTCGCGTTACGCAGCAGCTCGCGCAACTCGTTCTTCAACACCCGCGAGACCATCTCTGCGCGGCCACGGCCCAAATGAGCTCGCTCGCTCGCTCGGACCCGAGTGGGCTTACGAACGCGAGGCGGCGCCGGTCACGTACCGATGAGCATGCACTTGCGCAGGTTGACGTTGGTGACGTGTTGGCGGATGACGCCCAGGTAGCGGCAGTTGATCCCGGCCCTGTGCATGTCGATCATCATCACGCGCATGTCCTCGACGAACGACTGCCACGCACTGAAGAAAGCATAAGTGCACTGCAGCGGGCGAGGTCCAGGACACGCCGCCTGCGCAGCGATGACGCACTTGAGGCTCTCGATGAAGATGGTCTCGAAAAAGGCCTGCATGCGCCGCACAAAGGCCGGGATGACCGTCTGGACCAGCCGGTCGGTGGCCTCCACGATCTCGGCGTTGTGCTGCTTGAGCACCTGCGGGTTGTCCGGGTCGTGCGCCCACCTGCATTGTGACGCGCACCGAACCGAGTCAGGCAAAGCGGCCCTGGAACGAGCCCTCAAGTCAGCTGGATGGGTTGGAGCCCAACCTGGAGTAGGCGTCGGAGCAGAGCGGGCTGGCGTTGGTCTTGACGAATTCGGGCCGCATCAGTCTGTACAGGAACGAGCCCCGGAGCTCGGGCGTCGGGGTCCTGGCCAGCCCCCCCCCCACACGTGGTGTGAGTCCAAGCTGGGGCAACGCCATTGCGGGGAGAGGCCTGGCACGCACGTGGGCGGAAACACGCGGGCCGTGTCGAGCACGTAGAAACGGCCGTCGGTGCCCAGGTGGCCCTCTTTGTCGCGCGAGCGGACCATCAATGTGAGCCCAGAGCGCGACGCCAAAGAACAAGCTGCTTTGCTGTGTCGACGTACCGATATCGCCCGGGCCGCAGATGAGGACCTTGGGCGCGCCGGGCTGGAGCGGGGTGATCCAGTGGGGCTTGAGGTTGAGCGCGCGGCCGGCCTTCTTCATGAGCGCGTTCATGTCCTTGTACTTGTTGTGCACCGTTCTCGACCCATCGGCCGATCCGTACACGATCTGTTGCGGTCATTACCTGGTAAGTCAGGCCAGGCCCAAGGCCAACAGCTGGCCGAGAAGGAGCCGCACCGTGTCGGGCCCGACGGGCAAGATCGACGTCGCGCTCAGCCGGAAGCCCTTGTAATCTGCACCACAGCCCGAGCGCGTGAGTCCCGCGGGCGATTCTGAGGGAACGAGAGAGGCGCGCGTACCGATGACCGACATGATGGGGAAATGGAGGGTGTTGGGGAAGTTGGAGTTGAGCGAGTAGTTGATGTAGGCCGTGAGGCCTTTGATCTCGTGCTGCGTCGCTTTCATCGCAAACTCGTCGCCGTTGTACAGGCCGCGCGAGTCGATGGCAAATTTAAAGAGGATACCGTGCGAGACGTACTTTTCGCCGCCGGCCATGCCGCCCAGCTGGGTGGGCGGGATGAGCTTGGCGTCGACGGGGCAGTGGAGCTCGTCGACGATGATCTGCGCGATGACCTCGGCGATCTCGGTGAACTCTTTCACCAGATCCACCACGTGCAGCGAGGCCCGGACCGCCAGCGGCAGCGAGGCCAGCGAGATGCCGTCGATGGACATTGCCAGAAAGGCGTGGTCGCCCATCGCCTTGGCACGGCTGCCGACGCCAGAGCCCAAGCCCGAGCCACCGCTGCCTTTACCCGGCTTGGCAGAGCCGCCGCCGCTGCCGCCGACGGTGATGTGCTCGCGGCGGTAGGCGGTCATGGCCTGCTGGAACTCATCATTCCAGTCGCGCAGGAGGCCCTTGTTCATGATGACGGCCTTCATCCACCACTGCTGTGAGCGCCGGTTGGGCACGACGAGCGTCACCTTCTCGGTACGGGCCGTGGCCACCGACGCGGTGAACTCGATCGTGAAGCCAAACTTGTTGGTCCATTCGCGGCTCGCCGTGCGGAACTCGCGCACGCGCTGGATGCTGGACAGCGCGATGGTCGACGGCAGAAGCGCCTGCGTGGCCGTCAGCGGCGCGATGTAGACGTTGGTCTCGTCGATGATCACCCGTACTGGATCGAACACCGACATCGGCACCGGCTGGCCCGACTTGGGGTCGGTCCCCTGCTGGACGCTCCACGCGCACATGTTGCCCCGTTTGACGATGCTCGCCAGCGAGCGCAGGTCTGGAGGACCCACGACACGTCACACGTCAGGCTGACGTCAGCAGCGCCATGAAGGTGAGTTGAGGGCAGGAGATGGCTGAGGGAGAGACCTTGGGGCGTTGATTGCATGGTGCTGATGCGCGAGATCGAAGAGCCGCCGGTTGCCAACGCCGTCGTCGAGTCGGTTGACGACGTCGAGGACGCCGAGAGCGCCGAAGCCGAGAGCGTCGCGATGGCCTCGCGCGAGGCGTTGAGCTGGAGCTGCCGCTTTTGCTGGACCTCGAGTTGCTGCCGCCGCATGACCGAGTACAGCGGGCCCTGCGACGATGCCAGCGCGCGGTTCTTGCCTCCGCTCGAGGCCTGCGGCGACTCGTCCGAAGCGTCTTGCTTGACGTGTCCCAGCGCCGGGGACGACGACGCCTTGCCGAGTGGGCGCGCCGTCGAGCCCGAGACCAGGAAGTCGAGGTAGAGATACGGGTCGGCCGGCCGTCCAATGGGCGCAGGCGCCGCAGCAGCGGCGTCGTCGACGACGACCGGGCTCTCCGCGGGCTCGGGCCTCGGCGGCGGTGCGTAGTTGACGCCACCGTCGGTCTGGCGTTGCTGCAGCTGCTGGAGGCCCATGAAGCTCACGGCCCCGCGCCGGCGCCGGTTGCCCGTCACTGGCGACGTCGTGCTTGACTCGGCCGTCTTCGCGGCAACCGTCGCCGCCAGCACGTCATCACTGCGATAGCGGCCCAGAAAGCCGCCGCCCCGGATGGACGCCCGGTCGGGCTTGCTACTTTCCCGGCCAGCCTGCAGCCAGCCGCCCGGGCCAGGCTCGGGCAAGCTGATTGACACGTAGCTGTCCACCACGACGCTCGGCTCCTCGTCATCTTCCTCTTCATCATTGTTGTCGTCGTCCTTATCGTTGGCCTGGTTGAGGTCGACCTCGTCGTCGGCATAGGCTGAGTCGCCGCGGCCTCGGTGGACGCTGGTGGCGAGCGGCTCGCTGAGGTCAAGGCCCGCCAGGGCGTAGATGTCTTCTGGCTCGACGGGTACAACCGGCTTGCTCGGTCGAGTCCGAGTCGGCGGCCGGTCGGTCTCTGGCTCGACAAACTCGTCGGCGCAGAGGACATAGTTGGTGTCGCCCTGGCCCAGGTCCACCCTGTAGTTGTTCAACAGCGGATCGTCCTCGTCCTCATCCAGCATGCCTCGCCGCTTCTTACGCTCCTCGATGCTAATGGGTTCTTCCCCCAAAGTCTTTGACGCGGCCTTCGTCGGGGTTGCGGGCTGCCGGACTTGTGGCACCGATGCGGGCGGGTCGTCGCCGGACGCCGCCGTAACCACGACGGTCGTTTTGCTGGGCTGTGGCTTTGACTGCACCTGTGCCTGCGCTCCGGACTGCAACGTCGGCGTAGGCGTTGGCGTTGGCGTTGGCGTTGGCGTTGGCGTTGGCGTTGGCGTTGGCGTTGGCGTTGGCGTTGGCGTTGGCGTTGGCGTTGGCGTCGGCGTGTGGCTGGTCTTCCCGGCCTGACTCGGCCGCGAATGCCGCAGCCATGGCCTTTCCTGCTGGCGCTGACTGCCGGCTACTGTTGTTAGTGGCGCAGTGGCATCAGTCCCGCAAAACGAGTAAGCGTCCAGGTTGGACAACTCTTGGCTGTGGTCCGCTGGTGAGTCATCGTGCTCCGCTGCACCAGCGGTGGTGGTGATGGTGGCGGTGTCGAATTCGCCTGCGACTGCGCAATCCACAGTTGGAAGCGGTGACGGCGGCGGTGGAGGCTGTTGTTGTTGCCGGCCCAGTGCGGCCGAGTATTTCTCGTCGCGAGCGCGGCTGTAGTTCCACTTCTTGAGCGCCTCAGCGTAGATCACCAGCGCATCCGGATCGGCCAAGGCCTGCACCAGTCGTCATCAACATCATCACAACCACCGTCCGTGAGGCAAGCCCAAGGCCGCGGCCTGACATGAACATGACGCGCGTGCACGAACCTCGCTCTGCAGGGCCCGCTTCTCCATCTCGAGCGTGAGACCAGCGCTGAAGAAGCCGTGTCGCAGCTTGTTGCGCGCGTAGATGTGCTCGTGGGAGACGATCTCTGGGTGGAGCCCGTCCAGCGCCAGCGTGATCAACTCCAGCACATGGCCCGCCACGGCCAGCGCGCGCGGGCCGCGAGCCTCGCGGATGAGGCTGACCAGCGGCGCGTAGATGTTTTTCTCTTCGAGCAGAATTTGAAGCGAACCGAGTCCCTCCCAGAGACTCTGCGCCATCTCGGCGAGCCGAAGCCGGCCGCGTTGGTCGACGGGCGTCGCGACGCCCACGATGCGGATCACGGCCCACAGGGCCTTCTCGCGCGCTTCTTGCTCCTTGCTGGCCAGCGACAGTACGAGCTGCTCGACCTGCTCCTGGACCTGGCTTCGGTTGCCCTTGAGCACCGCACTCATGCCGGCGACACTGCTGAAGATGGGGACGAAGCAGTCGGTGCACGCCACAAACATCGTCTTTTCGTCGACGGAGCGCTCAATATGCTCTCTGTCGCCCTTGGAGTCGTTGTAGTACAGCCTGCGCAGACACAGTCAGCGCGTGACGCAATTCGTTCTTTCTTGTTATCAAACGGCAAGCTTGTCGTTTTCGTTCTTTCGCGGGGAGGGGGGGAGGGCCATACCGCCAGAAGAGGTTTTCATGCACGTCAAACAGGGCGGCGAGACCACCCACTCGAATAAACTGGTCTATCCATTCGTCGGACGAGCCCGACCGCAGAATTGACTGCAGTCGCCGCAGCTGGTCGACTTCGACCCGCTCATGCAGCACGTTCACCCAGTACAGCGGGTGCTCCACGGGCTGCCGCGTCATAATCAGTGAGCGTCCTTAAAAAATAATTCAAATCGAATGCCAAAATACGTACTGCGCTAGAGCTCCCCTCTTCATCCATCTTCTCGGGCAAGGCGTTCGCCCCCACCGACAAAGATGGGCAGCGCGCGACAGTGTTTCTGCAAACATTTTCTTTTTTTCTCCCTTAATTAATTGTGGACGACGGCTGTTGGCCCCACAAACAAGCCATGCCACCAATCACGAGGCGGATGTAGCGCGTTGGGCTCTGTTAGCTGGCCAACGATATCTCTCTATTTCACCTGTACATTGCCGAACATGTAAGCCAGACAGCCAGATCACTCACTTGGCTTCCAGCCTGGGCCTCTTAGTCTTCTTGTTCTGCCTCTTCTTGCGCAGCCTCCGTCGGGGCGCCTTGTCTTCTCGGAGCTCCACCGAGGTTTCAAGTCCCGTGATTGCTGCTTCGATGTCGGACTCTGCGTCGGCCTCCTCCCTGACCTTCCTCTTCTCTTCTTGAACTTGCTCTTCATCCTCTTCGGAGGCCTCCTGGGCCGTCTCGGCCGGTGCCTCCTCGTCCTCTTGATCGTCACTGGGCTCTTCTTCAGTGATCCACCTTCGCTTTCTTTTCCGCTTTGGCTTCCCTTTTACCTCTTCTCCCTCCTCTTCCTTCTTCTCTTGCGCCTGCTCTTCCTCTTTCCCTTCCTCCTTCTCTTTCGATTCTTCCTCGCTCGCCTGCTCCGTGATGTTCTTCCGCGGTTGAAGCTCCCCGTCTTCCATAGTGTCCACCGCCTCTTCCTTGTAGTCTTCATCATCATCGTCATCATCATCACCGTCTTCGACGACTGGATTGCGCTTCTGTCTCTGCGTTGTCCTCTTCACGCAGCGCCTCTTCGCCTTTCGTCTGTGGTTCATCAACGGATCTTTCTCTTCTTCCTCTTCCTCGTCCTCGTACTCCCCATCCTCTTCCTTGTCGTTCTTTTCTTCCTTCTTTTCCACTTCGCCCATCATCTCCGCCTCGAGTTGTGGAGGCGCAGCGCTACCCGTCACTCCTTCCTCCTCTTCTCTCACCTCCTCTTCCTCGTCCTTCGTCCTCCTTTCGTTGTTGTTCTTCTTCTCGAGAAGCTTGGGCATGTTTTGGTCCAACCTCAAGCGATCCGCCCGGGGTCGGACCCCCGCTTGTGTGCTGAGCAGGATGTAGCCCTGAAGCTTAAACTCGTTCTGATCTGAAGGAATAGGCTCGACCAACAGCATCCTCCCCGGGATGCTATCTCCAATCCCCACCTGGACGTGAAGGGGATGTTTCAATGCAAATTAGATGAATAGAAAGTCTGAGCGAAACCAAGGAAGGGCCACAAACCTTGTCGGCCTTGCGCAAGCTGCGATATACGCGCGAGAGGCACTTGGCACTTTCGACGTCGCCTACATGCGTGAGGCTCACCACCAGCTGTTGCGTGCGCCGGAGCGGGTGTAGGTTAGTACTAAACCACACCCGTGTGTAAGGGGATCATGGGAGGCGGGAGTTGTCTACCCTGGATCGGCAGCGCCCGATAACGCTGAGCGCATCCTTGCGTGGGCATATGCCCTTCAATTGGATGGTCGACGGCCAGCCTTGCGCCTCTCTACGCGTGCACATCCGAGAATTCATGCCACTTTAGTGAGCAGAAGGAGGAAAGATGCGCACAGCGAGTGCCTTACCGAAGTAGACCAGACGGAGGTGGGGAAGTCAGATGAATCTCCAGCATGATCTTGGCGTCGCTGTTGGCGAGCCAATTGGGCGAGACAGCCCCTCGCCACAGCAGCGCACTGGCGAGTGCGCTTGGTGCTGAAGACGAAGATGTCGAATGTGAAGGCGAGGACGCGCGCGCAAGTGCAAGAGCTGATGAGGTTGTAGAGGCAGACCCGTTCAAGGGTGAAAGCGCGGGCGGGGACGTAGGTCGCGAGTCAGAGGACGACGACGGAGGCGAGAGGAGGCCCGTCGAAGACAGAGGCGACTTCGGCCAAGAGTCGATGAGCACCAAAGGAGGAGGAAGCGAGGACAACGTCGGTAACATGAGCTCCGCGGCGGAAGCGGGCGTCGAGATCGGCAATAGACTGCTGTCCCAGCCTGGCGCCGAAGCAGAGGCAACTGCGGTTGCTGACGCTGCTGTGGCAGCCTTGTTGTGACGCTTGAGGGCGAGCTCGAGGTAGCGAGTCTTCCAGTCTCGCTTCTGGGTCTTGAGTCGAGTGATCTCGGTCTCGCGTTCAATCAGTTGCCGACGAAGCTCCTCAACTTCTTCTCGGACCGCATGCAGATCACGCCGCAAAAGGTCATCGCTGGAGCAGTATGGTAATGTTCCAGGCGGTATTCGAGGCATGTTGTTCGCTGTCGTTGCAGTCGTCGAGGAAGCGGACAAGGGCGACATGCCGACCCGATTCGATCTTGTCGTTGTCGTGGACGTCATCACAGGCAGATTCGCCGATGCGTTGGCTAAAACCTCCCTCGACCCAGCGCCAAATCCAGATGTAACAGGCATCTGCGACATTGTGCTCATTGTGCTTGACGAGCTGGTGCCATAGAGCAGTGGAGTGCGGGGCGGTGCCGGTCCGCGAAGCGAAGTAGTGGTGCTCACAACGTGCTGTTGTGGTTGAAAAGGATGCGGGACCGAGTTGGGACCTCTGAGCGAAAAAGCCTCACCACCGCTCTGCTGAGTCCAGTACTGAAACTGCATCTCGCAGATATTCACCAAGTACATGTCCGGGTCTGCGAGGGAGAGATCAATTGTTGGATCTAATCGAGCTTGCGGCTGGGGAAGGGAGGTAACGAAGCACCTTTATCAAAGATGTGATTACTGGGCGTAAAGTTGAAGAACTTCAGATAGACGTGCATGCGGTCCAGTAGTGCCTTGAGCTGACTCTTATGGCTGTTGAGGACGTTCCACTGCGTGTGCAGGGGTTTGAGCTGATCTGGCGGCATAGTCGGGACCATCTTGCGCTGAACCGTCATCATATTCGCGCTATTTTCAGCCTGTAAAGTCTCGACGCGCCTGATGAGAGTAGCCAGTGTAGAGCTAAACGTGGCTCGAAGCACATCGAGCTGATTGAACTCAAGTCAGTTTACCTTGAAATCACAAGTACAGGTGAGAAGACCTTAGTCAAAATACCTTAGACCAGAAGTACTGCTCCATGTCCGCGTCCTTGGCATGGCTAGGCCTCGCATTCGAAGCAGTGGTCAGCAACTGACTGCGGCCGTTGATGGTCGTCGCTGCTGCCGCAGTCGTAGGTGTCGTGGAGGTGGTGGTGGCGGAAGGCAAGGGTCCATTGGGCCGCACGTTGTTGCCGTTGGTAGCAGGGCGTAGCGCTGGATTACTGGCAGGAGAAGAAGGGGGCGAGGGCGTCCCCGGTGGCATGGCTACCGCTTTCGACACCGAAGCTTGGCCCGCAGAAGGAGGAGCTGACGCCGTCGAGGAGCCAGGTGGTGGCATAAAGACGTGGTGACGGAAACTAATCGGCGAGTGCGACGGCTGCGGGTGTTGCATCTGAGTCTGCGGAGCAGAAGGCGCAGGTGACGGTATACCCTGATTCCGGAAGGAAGGTTGTGCTGTCGGGCGGGCAGTTGTGGCCTGCGTGGTGGAAGAGGCAGTTGCCTTGGCTTGCGTGCCGGCGGTTCTTCGCGGAGCAGGAGGTTGGGAGAGCGCCGAGGTAAGCCTCGCTGAGTCAGCGGAGGCTGCGGTCTGTGTAGGTGCTAGACCAACGATTTCAGGCGAGTGCGTGCTCGGTGTGGGGGAGCCCGGTACACGTGACGGCAACTGCTCAGCTCAGGTTAACCGCTGCGGATCCTTACTAGCGGAGTCAGACGAACCTGTCTAGTCGCTGCCATCATTGCTGGATACAGCTGGAACGAGACGACTTGAAGTTGCATTTCAATGTAATGGAGCCGCGCTGTGATGGCGGCATGGTAGTCCTCGTTGCTCTTAGCCCCCATGTAGTCATCCTCTTCCACCTGCACAGTACAGTTGGCACTTACATGCGGGGCCATTGCAGTAGGTTTCAACGCATACCTGGTCCACAAAGGGGATGATGTCGGAAGGATCTAACTCTTTGCCCAAAGCAAGCTTGGCCTGTGCTTTCATGTAATCGATGCTGCCATAAATTCCTCCAATTAGAGATCAAATTCATGAACTGCAACACATAGATGCGACATACATTTTGGCTTTCGCTTGCTCCCTGTCGGCATGGGAGATGGTAAGATTTAAATTGATGTTGCCTCTAGAGGCCTGCATTAGCTAATGCAAATCAGATTCAACGATTTCAGGCGTGGTTGCCGCTCTGCCACGGTTCGTCTGCGAAGTAATCCGAAAACTTGCCACAGGATCAAAGTGTTGTATGTGGGAGGACGTTGTATGCGCAGCCCTAATCGTTGTCGTTGTCGCGGGAGCGGGCACGCGGTGCTGGCTTTTGGTCGGCACGAAAGTAGAAAACGCAAGAAAATATATTTTCCTCATCGAAGTAGCCAATTATTTGCTGCTTTTTTAACGCTGCTGGGTAATAGCCTGACGTCGGTTGGAAACATGAACCGTTTTGGACCTTGCGGACAGGGCGACCAACCACCGTCGTTTGTGTCCAAGCGTTTGGGTACAAATTCGGACCGCCACATGACAGATGTCAAGGATGGAAAGTCAGGCGTGCCGAAGAGTTGCGAACAGATTCACGACACATGCAAATAAAGTTACAGAAAACTGCTTAACATCACAACGAAGGACGCACCAGGTGATGAGGTGAGGATGGGAAGCGGTGCGCAGTATGGCCGTATCCATCAACGCTCGTGCAGCCTCAGTGCAACATTATGTGCGTCCTTTGGGAAACTACGGGCTGATGGTCCCTTGTGGCTCCGGTTTTCCAGTCGCTAATTTGCGTAATTTTAACTGCCCGAATTATTTCTTCTTTCCGCACAACACACAACAGCACAAGGATGGGCGAGGTCGGCTTGCCTCCCGAGTGTTGGGCGCACGTTCTCAGCTTTCTCTCTATTCCGCAGCTGGCCAGGTTTATTTCGCCTTCTACGCCTTGCTTCCCCCCCCCCCTCCAAGGGTGAGCACTAACGCGTGTGGGTCAGAGTGAGGCAGGTGTGCACTGAGTGGCATGTGCTTGCAAGCCTGCCCTCTCTATGGCGCGCCTTGTACGTGCGTTCGCTGTTTCCCTTCTTCTCGACCAACCCAACTGTCTTTAGCCATGTCGGCTCTTCGCTTGCCCCGTCCGACCTGCGCCTGTTCACTGCTTGCTCCCGCTTTGATGCCCAAACGGGACCAAAGATAGTGCAACATCCTGTGCAAGTCTTCCAGGAGCTCCTGTTTACCCAACCAGAAGAGCGCCTGAAGAACCTAGTGCCTTTTTTGGCCGACCACAAAGCTGATGCTTACACCTCGCCTGAGTCGATGGGCCAAGCATTGATTGCATTCCTGTCGTCGCTAACTGGCGACATGGATACCTTGCTTGGAATCGATGTTGACGGCGACGTCAACGCCAAGAACTCATGGAGAAATGCCAACCGCCAGCGGTACGCGTGCAAATCAAGCGACCGCGCAGGGTTGTGCCGTTAATTTTCTGATTGACACTGTAACAGGATGAAACACGCTGGGAAGGTGATCGACCAGGTCTTTCTCCATCTGTTCAAACGCTTGATCCAGAGACAAGATATCAACGCTTTGCCGAGCGAAGGTGCAGACAGCCAGCAGCCGGGGCATGCTGACGAAACCCTCTTGGAGGCGGATGCGGAGCATTTCATTCCTCAGGGGGAGACTTCCAACGCGGTAGCGGAGCCTGATCAAAGTGAGGTACAAGAAGAACAAGAAGAGGAAAGACAAACCGAAGAGCAAGAAGAGACGGACTTTTGGGAGACTGGGGTGTGCGGCCTACGCGGTCACTTACCTCCTGGTACCTCCTGCTTCAGTTTTTATTTGTTGTATTTGGTCTATTTTTATGGTCGTTATATTTTATTTTCTTTTAATTCAAAAAAAAAACAAAAAAACAGAAATGGTGCTTCTGCGCGTGACCATCCTTACTGGCCAGCAATAAGTTCACAACATTCCCGGCTCAGATCCTGGCCGCAAACAAGCAACTTCGTGCGCTTTTCTACACAAACAATCGGCTGCACACCTTCCCACTCTTTGAGCTTCCACGCACACTTTACACGCTGGACTTGAGCCACAATTCGCTTGGTAGCTCAGGTTTCCCAGACCTGGCTTTAGAGAGCATCAACAGCACGGTCCAGAAGATTGCAGCCTTGGGAAATGATGACGATGACGATGACGATGACGATGTTGTCCAAGACGTCACAATCTTCCTCCCCAATGGTACCTCTTTGCTCAGTCTGCTCTGTGTGCCCCATGTCTCATCAATTAATTGATGATGTTGCAGGCGAGGAAAAGGCCGTTCCCCTCGACCTTTGCGTGCTGCACCTCTTTGACACGAAGCTTGAGGGCTGCTCCCCGCCAAGCCTTCTGCTGGTACAAGTGTGAACGATGTTGTTCTGTGAGATGGACTTGATGGCTAATCTTTGGTGATTGTTGACGTGTCTGCTTCTCAGCTGAGGCTCTCAGTGCTTGAGATGCAGCATAACCGACTGTCCTCGTTGCCTACAATAATGATGGATTCTTCTAGTGTCTCTGAAGCTGCGTCAACAACGGAAGAGGAGCCTCGTGAGCAAGAGTTGCTCTCACTCGACCTCAATGGACCAACGCAGAGTGTCTACCGTGTTTGGTCGACGAGCCTCTCGTACGTCAACACTTCTCCTTTCAGGCAACTTTTGTTCGTCGAGTTTGCTGATGAATTCGAGGAGAGTCCAGGAGTCTATGGCTGAACCGAAACGCGTTCTCCAGCTTCCCCGCCCCAGTCCTCCTCTTGACCAACCTCGTCACCCTCGACTTGAGCCACAACAAGCTCACCTCCATCCCATCTGCCATCTCTCGCCTTGAGGTGCCTCGCGCTTCATCCCCTCCCCCTCTCTTGGGCATGCGCGTCAGCTTGACCGCCGTCCTCCGTCCTCTGGAGCAGACCCTTCAAGAGCTCTATCTGGAGGAGAACAAGCTGGAAAGCCTGCCCGACTCGCTGGGCCACCTGACCAATCTTGAAGTGCTCATGCTTGCTTGCAACAACCTCACCAGTTTGCCCTCAACTCTGGGCCGTCTCACTGCTCTTTCGTACGCTTGTCTGATTATTCATGTTATGATTTCATCGTTCACAATGTGCGCAGCGCATCGAGATGATGCCGGTGCCGGAGGTGGATGTGCTCAAGGGCGGCTTCTGGCCCGTGGTGGAGCTGGTCTACATGAACCGGTTCCATTCGCCCTTTTTCCTGCGCAAGGCGCCCCGCAGCTACTCGGCCCGACGGGGCGACTCGAGCATCGTGCTCGACCTCAACATCCCTCTGGCCGGCGACGTGCTCATTCGGGTTCTCCTCCTTCTCCTCCTTCTCCTTCTTCTCCTTCTCCTTCTGCAACACCGGCTCACATATCCTCCTGTTCCGCCTCGCGCCCATGATCGTCATCATCATCATCATGATCATCATGGTCAGGTGTATCATTTCCAGGACCTCCTGATCGGCAAGTCCTACCCGCGCCTCACCTTCCGGTACCCGCTCGCGCTCGCTCTCGGACGGAAGCTTCCCGTGATGGGCATGACGATGATGATGATGACGATGGTGATGGTGATGTTGATGGTGATGACGATGACGCAGATACGGGTTCCACACGTCGTTCGTGGAGGCCAATCGCTTGGTGATTCCCGTGACGGAACTGGACGGCCCGAGCCACGGCCAGTTCTCGTCGGACACCTTCCCCTCCAACTTCACCATCCTCAACACCTTTGGCGAATCGCCTCATCGCCAACTCGACGGTACTTTTGCCATTTTTATTTGTTTATTATATACATTTTTTTCGTTCATTCAATATAATATTTATTTATTTGTTTATTATTCTATTCGCGCAGACTTGGAGGTCGGGCAGTCCGTCGCCAGCGCCGGCGGCTCGCTCCACTCGCCGGTGCCGCAGCGGCTCCTGGTCTATGGCGGCGGGGCCAGCCCCTACGCCACCAACACCAGCGCCTCACCGGCGCACGGCGGCTGGGACGAGCAGCAGCAGCAGCGGCAGCGAAAGGAGGAAGAGGAGGAGGAACAGCAGCAACGGCTCGAGGACGAAAGCGAGAGCGGCGCGTTCGACGAGGAGCGCGAGCTCCGGGCGGCCCTGTCGATGGCCCGCCTCGAGGACGAGCGGCACCGCAAGGAGGAGAAGCGGCGCTCGAGGCAGGCCGTCAACCTGACCCACGTGCCCGTCGGTGCCGGGCGGCCCTTTTGCGGCGTGCCTCCGCTCCCGCAGCCGCGGCCCACAGGCGCGAACCAACACCGGCCGGCTTCGCCCTCGCCTTTGCCTTCGCCTCTGCAGCAGCAGCAGCCCCGCGTCGACCTGCTATCCGATGAAACGCTGCCGCACATGGTGCCGCTGTCGCAGCAGCGCCCGCAGCCGCTCGCGCCGCACCAACCGCAGCAGCAGCAGCAGATCCAGCCGCCGCAGCCGTCGTACAACCCGTTCGACGATGGACGGCGCGGCCACCCGCCACAGCCGAC
>NAVB01000160.1:0-20195 GCA_002179805.1 Acanthamoeba lenticulata | reverse complement strand
TCCAGCTACATGGTAGCACGCGGCTACGTTGAGGTGGCACCCCAACTGGACATCGGCGCTGCACAGTCTTTTGTCTTTTCCACCAGTCTGCGACCGGCGGGCAACAATGGGAGCGACACCGAAAACGCAACTGGAACGGCCCAGGTGCAATTCTACCTCTTCACTCGGCTGACAGACATCTACATCGGCGGCAACGTGACGCTACAGGTGGAACCGTCCTTTGCCAAATTCACCGTGCGTCTGAGCGAATGGCCTTGGCGTGGTGGAGGCAACAGTACACTTGTGATGCGCATCAAGGTGACGCCGCCATTCACCAACTTCACAAGGCGTGCCAACTCTCCCAATCCCGGGGTCACTACAGTGGCTCTCGGTGGCCAATATCGCAACACCAGCAGTCAGGCCAAAACGGAGATCCGATTGACAAGCATGGCCGAAATTGATGGTCAACTCTCGGCCAACGCGGTGCACTTTGACTTGGACGTGGTCACCTCAGAACTGGTGCTCACCTTCTCGCGGTTCAACTCAACACTCACCTACGATCCTGGTATGACCCCACCTCCTCTATCATCTCTGATGTCTGGTGACGGTGATGGTGATGATGATGATGATCGGTCCACACCCAGACCTGGGCGTGCTGTTCGGCCAGACAGACGAAGGAGACAAGGGGGATGGCGCCGGGCCGCCTCTGGCTCTTATCATTGGCACGATTGTGGCAGGCGCCGTGGCCATGGCGGTCGTGGTGGCGGTGGTGCTTGGTGTGGTTGCTACGGCATGGGTTAGGCGCAAGCGCGCAATATCCGTGAGCACGAGGAGCCAAGTCAACTTTGACTGTGGTGACGAAATCCACTCGCCATAGTGAATAGTCGCTTACCCGTGACCACACACCCTGTCGTCGACGTTCATAAAGCCGACCCCAGCGCATTCCACCATCACCACCACCAAGCTTGACACATATTTGTTCGTGTTGTGCGCGCCGATGTACTGAAGTGACAAACCCATGCAGAGTGCTCAGACGTCGGGCGTGGCCAGCCTGGCCTTGCTGATCGCGTCTAGCCTGCTCTGCAGGCCGGCCTCCAGGTTGGCGTCGTCCTGATCTTGCAAAGGCGCCTGCTGTATGTACCTACCATGTTGAGCCCTCTCTCTCTCTCTCTCTTGCTGAGTAATGGCATGAGGTACCTTGTTCGCAGTCGCCGTAGGTCCTGAAGGAGACGATGCCTGGTTGCGCGTCTCGTCGCACTCCTTGGCGGCCGAGCGGGAGACCTTGTGGAAGACGTCAGCGGCGTTGGACACCTGCAGCTCGAGGTCGCGCAGCTGGCACTGCCTGGCCTCGACGACCTGGATGTCGGTCTCGAGCGTCCTGGTCTCGCGGGTGATGATCGCGCAGTACTGGTCGTGGTGCGTCTGGAACTGCTTGACCACCTGAGTGCTCATCTCCTCCAGCTGTCGCTCGATGACGGCCAGCATGACCCTCTCCAGCTCGTCGATCACGTCGCCCAGCTTGCTCTTCCACGTGGCCACGAAGGCGTCCATGTCCACGTTGTGGCTCTGCACCGTCCGCGTCTTCCTGTCCGTAACGGTCCGCTCCACGGGCCGCTCGACTCGCCTGGTGCCGTTGCACCCGCTCTTCTCGTAGGTCACCTCGTAGTGTGTGACCCGTCGGGTCTCTGAGTAGGACTCGACGTGCTCCGAAGTCTTCAGGAACGACTCGGCCGCGGCGAACTCACGCTTGAGGTCGGCAAACTCGGCGGTCCGGAGCGAGATCGACTTGCCGGGCAGCTTCACAGAGATCTGCAGCCCGTTCTGGACTCGCTTCTCGAGGGCGGCGAGGAAGGGCCTGATGAACCGCTCGAGGGACGAGGCGTACGCGGCCTGCTTGGTGAAGAGCTCGTCGGCGAGCTCGGCCTTGAATGCGTCGAGTTGGCCCATGAGCGCCTCGCTCATCTTCTCGCCCAGCTCGGCGACGCGCTTCTTCAGCTCGTCCTTCTGACTCGCGCCACTGAGATCGGCCTTGATCTCGGTGAACCACTTGTAGACGCGACCGAGGATCGGCAGGTTGATCGTCGCGGCCGGCGTGCTAGAGCTCCTCATGGCGTCGATCACGCTGTTGGCTCGGATGCGAAAGTCACCGGTCTTCCTCCGCAACCACCGGCGGTACTCATCGGAGCTGTCCTTCTTCAGGTCGGCGCTGACGCTGGCAAACTTGCTCTTGCTCTCTCTGATCTCGTCGAGCAGCTTGGCCAGCTGCTCCTTCGAAGTGCTGTCTTGCTTCTTGAGCGTGGCCAGGGCCACGACGATGTTGGTGTTGAGGTCATCGCAGATGGCCGCCGCTTGGTTCGCCCGCGTGCTGAGGAACAGCGCCACGCGCTGGTCCAGCAGAGGCATGAGCACCTGCTTCTCCACCACCGCGACGTTGCTTCGCTTGAGATCCTTGGTGGCGATCTTGCCGAGCTTCTTCTTGGCCTTGGCCAGCTTCTCCTCTGAGTACCGCTTCACCTCATCAGGAGTGATCCTCTTCATGTCGGCGATGTAGCTGTAGATGTCCTCGCCGAGCTTGTCATTGAGCGCCGCCCGCGCGAGGTACCCAAACAGGGCTTTCATGGGAAGGATGCGCTCGGCTTGGATCCACTCGGTCTTCACGCCGTTCTGCAGCGGTTGGCCGAGCTTGGCGTTGAGGAGCTTGTTGAGCTGTTTGCTCAGCCGGCCTTGCAGCTCTCCGATCGTGGCGTCTCCCGCCGTCGTCTCCTGGAACTTGTTGATCAAAAAGTACAGGCTGCGTATGCGTGTACGTGTGCGTTGGTGCGTGTGCGAGCGAGCTAAGGTCAGATCATGAGCTCCAACACAACTAAACTCGCAGATTGAATGTACCAGTGATTGTTGTTCTTCAACAGGACGGTGTCGACCGAGTTGACGAGCACCTCGAGGTACTGGTCGTCGAGCGCACTCCCGAGCTTGCTCCCATCGAGCAGGTAGAGTACCACGTCGGCCTTCTGGAGCGTTTCCTTGAGACCGTCGTTGAGGCTCGACCAACCGGCCTCGCCTGCTCCCGGGCTGTCCCACAGCTCCACCTGCACGCCCTGATGCAGCTCTCCCGGCAGCATTGCCAGCGGCGCACGGAGCACGAGGGTCATGGGCGACATGTCCTGCTCGGTCCTGGCCTTGGTGTTGCGCTGGGCGATGTACTCGCGGATGCGCGCCACGCCCTGAATGCGGGCCTGGCCGTCCTCGAGCAAGCCCGCCGGGTGAGTCGGGTCGTGGATGATGCGCACGATGACAGCTGTCTCGGGAACGGAGCCGGCCGGAAGGAACGGCGCGCCCAGAAGAGCGTTGAGGAAGGTCGACTTGCCGGCCTTGACGGTGGCCGTGATGATGACCTTGAATGTGCCGTCGCGCAGCTCGCTCGCGAGCTTGGTCACTCGCTCTTGCGATTCGCCCAGCAGCTCTTTGCCCAACTGGTGCGACTCGTCCAAGGCCTTTTGGAGCTGGTTGAGGGCAGAGCTCAGCTGCTCCAGCCTGGCGGTGAACGAAGCATCGGGATGGTCCATTGATGGTGGTGGCAAGCAGAATGTGCGTGTGTGTATGTGTGTGTGGTGTAAGATAACAAGAAACTGGTGTCTCTGCTGCATTGATGAAGTGAATACCTACGAAGCGTAGGTACCTAGGGCCACAGCATTCTATATTTTTCCATGCACCAAATCTGGTGCGTTTTTTGTGGAGCAATGTTACGGCTGCTTTGTGTCCATTCCAACCAGGAAAGAGTTTAAAAATGCACATCAAGCGATGAAATTGATGAAACTTGGCCGACTCATTTAATATGCAACACAATTAATCATGCCATGTCAAACGTGAACCCGCCGCCGAGAATGGTGACCAACAAGCTCAACTCCTTGCCCTGTTCGCTGCCCCCCACGTGCTCCCAACTCGTGGCGCACATCGACAAGTGTCCTGTCCCGTGCGCACCTCTCGGCTGCGGGGAGAAGGTGGCCCCTGCCCAGCTCGCGGCTCACAACCTTGCATGCCCAGCCAAGGTCGTGGCGTGCGAGGCTTCGGAGGTGGGCTGTCCTTAGGAAGGGACCACGGCGCGAGCAAGCGCGCCACACCCAAGACTGCAGGATGGTCCCCCTGCTTCCATTGCATCGCAAGATGAAGGATTTGGAGGCGACGAACAAGAGGCTGGGGGATGAGGTGCGACGCCTCGAGGAGGGCATCAAGCTGAAAGCGAGGAAGGCGCAAGTGTGTGTGCACCGCAGGTGCGGATGTTGGAGTTCAGTCGTGACAGTCCTTCTTTATCTCTATTTCCTTTATTTTCCTTGCGCACCTCTCCGCGCCTCCTCGCTCAACATCCTTTTTTCTGTACCTTTACGGTACTCAATAAAATCATCTTCTTTTTCTCGTCCAACTGCCGAAAGACGTTTACCGAGGAGACGAACGAGGACGACCAGGCCTGCGCCTTCCACCCGGGCGACCTACAATACCGGTATACAGCCTCAAAGAAACACCCACTATGGGAGCCACTTCATTCTGAGGAGGAGTACAACTGGAGCCTGCTGGAGGACCGCTATCCTCGTGGCACAAGACCATCGGAAGCCCTTGATGCGTGGACCTTCCGCTACACATGCTGCCTGGTCGAGTTCTCCCCCATTCGACAAAGGGATGGACTTGCTGCTCGCAAGATTGTGAGAAAAGAAAAACACAGAAAATCCCCCCACTTTTAGTTTTCCTTCCACACGCAAAGCAAGAGGTGGAGCGTTGCGATTCAAGCACAACACAGCCAACACACACACACACACACATTATTCTCAACACTGAACACCGGGTGCGGTGAACCCCATAACATACTCAGAGACTTTTTCACACAAGAATCTTGTTCTTGGTTGTAACCCTCAAAATCTAAACAACCACCTGGGGTGGGTTTTGGGTTGGGAGGGGAGGGGAGGGGGGCGCAATGCCTAGGCACGGACGTAGAAGGTGCCCTTCACCTCGAGGATATCGCCAACGGGCAGACCACCATCTGCGCACACCACCTGGCCGTTGGGGCCAGCAGTGCCCTGACGATAGACGGGCGCGGTCGAGTACTGGCAAGTGAGGCCGTTGAAGCCAGTGAGCTGGAGGATGGTGCGCGGCGGGAACGGGAATGGGTTGGAGGCCGTCGGGGCGCCCCACAGCTCAGTCTGCACGCGGTTGACCACCGGGCGGATGGAAACCATGTCGATGACGAACACGACCACCTCAGCGCAGTCCTGCGGCGTGGCACCAGCCGAGGCGGCGTTGTAGAGCATGTTGACGAAGGCCTGCTTGACGCGGTTGTAGGTGTCGCCGTTCTCCGGGATGGCCACCTGCGAGTTGTTGCCTGGGTGGATGCCGCGCATGCCGGCAACGTGGACGGGCACGCACTTCTTGTCGTTGATGTTGGCCTGGATGGACCAAGTGCCCGTGGTGCCGATGCCACCGGCCGGGTTGTTGTAGGTCACGCAGGGCCCATCGTCGGCGGAGGCAGACATGGCCGCGGCAAGGACAAGCACAAAGGCCACAAGGCAGGCAAAGGCTGAAGTCTTCATTGCTTGGTTGCTGGTGGCGTGTGTGTGTCTGCTTGGTAGTGCAATGTGGGGCAGTGTTGGCGGCTTTTATTTAAGCTAGGCCCCGTGCGAGTCACCAAAGGCGAGGGTAGCTCTTGGTGCAGCACAATATCGGTACCTTGGGGTGGTACCACACCAGGTGGATCGTTGATCGACATGCTGCCATGGCATTGGTTTGTACTCTCCTGCGAGCAGTGGGGTCGTCAGTCACAGTACATGCGTGTGTGGAAAAGGTGTGCCGGCCTGTTCAACTTAGTTTACCCATTTACCGTTCCTCAGGTACGATCTTTCTCGCGACAACTACCCGCTCATGTGCAGCAGTTGGCATGGTGCCACGTACGTGATCACCCAGGTAATACACTGCACAGTCTCTCTTCTTACATTCCTTCTTTCTTACGCGCTATTGCCCACACACCAGCCACACACACACACACACACAAACCCAAAACAGCCAGCGCCATGCAGGCCTCGATCCGAAGCTCACCTTCATGGCTGCGCAGCATGCTGGCCATTCTCGCCTTGGCCCTTGTGCTCGTTGTCCTTTGGAGCCCAACCGGCACTGACGCAAACATCTACGGCTCCGGAGCCATCAACGTTCACGAGGTCTTCTCCAGCCTCACGAAAATGTACCGCTACGACCGCGACCGAGTCTCCATCACCTTCCAGACATCAACCATCCCGCAGGCGCTGACCCAGTACACCGCTGGCCAGCTCGATTTCTTCATCTCCGATGTTGGTCTCAGCCGAGCCCAGCTGAATCCTTTCGACGGCATTCAGATACCCATGATGGGCACTCCGCTGGTTGTGGCCTTTAACTTGCCTGGCTTTGGCGTCCACGACCCCATCGTTATGGACCGCGAGACGCTGGCCCTTATCTGGTACACTAAACACCCCTCACTCTCCCCCCCCCCTTCCTCCAAAGGCCCTTTTTACCACCACCGTGGGGATCGGCCGTTATTTGGGGGGGGAGGAGGTTTTTGGGGGGAATTAAGGAACCGCCACACCACCTTAATGCGTTGCCAAGCTCCGCGGAGTTTTGCAACCAACTTATTAATTTATTAATTTGTGTTGTTGGTCGGTTCGGCGGTTGTTGGTCCTGAACAGGAAGGGTGACATCCGGCAGTGGGACGATGAAAAAATCACCAAGTGGAACCCGGGCGTGTCATTCCCGTCGCTCAACATCAGCATGACCTACTGGAGTCCGTCGACGAGCGCTCTGGGCTACACGGCCGTCTTCAAGACTGCGCTTTCGCGTTTCTCGCCGGCCTTTGCCGCGGACTTGGCTGCTGCAGGCAACGCGCTGGAGAACATGCTGCCCTCGCAGGGAGCCAACAAGTGGGCCTTTGCCGGCGTGCCGTTCGAGACCGGCGACCTCCGCATCAACAAGACGGCCACTACGCCCGGCATGATGACCTACATGGAGCGCCAAAAGGCTGACGCCATGGGCCTGCCCTACATCCGCCTGATCAACAAGGCCAACCAGACCGTCGAGGGCTCGCCCGCGGCCGTGCAGGCCGCCATGGACCATTTCAGCGACCTCATCAACAATGGCACGCTCGTGATCGACGTCGTCGACTGCGATGCCACCCAGGCCTGGCCGCTGAGCTACATCAGCTACCTCACCCTCTCACGCAGCATCAACCCGGTCACGGGCGGCTGCTCTCGGGCGAGCAACATGTTGCTCTTCCTCAGCTGGACTCAGCTCAACGAGGCCGTCGGTCCGCTCTTCGTCGAGAACCAATTCGCGCCGCTGACCAACCCCTACCGTCGGCGCCTCATCAATGAGCTCTACGCCATCTCGTGCCAGGGCCAGCCCGTACTCACCACGCCCGTTCTCCTCGGGCTCGGCGAGGAGAGCGACCTCTTTGGGGACTGGACGCAGGAGTACCAAACCGAGTCCTTCACCATCAAGCACTTTGATGCTTCCAGCGCCGATGCCATCGAACAAATGCGCCGCGGTGACGCCGACTACGCCGTCTCCTACTCGTGGACGAAGCCCTTTGTGTCGACACGTGACGTGAGCGACAGTGATATCCTCAACGTCCCGGCCGTCGCCTACGCCGTGGTGCCGGCCTACTACGTGTCGGCCGTGTCGAGCAACGCCAGCTTGGTCATGACCGTCGAGCTGCTGGCCGACATATTTGCAGGCAGCGTGACCACGTGGAGCAACAGCGCCCTGAAGGAGCTCAATCCGTCGCTCTCCTCTCTCCTGCCCAACCAGACGATCAACTTGGTCGTTGGTTGCGACAACACGACGACGATCGAGGCAATGCTGGCTCAGGCCTTCGCCGGCCTCCCCAACGGCGATGCGGCACTGGCGGCTTACCGGGCCGCGACCTGCGTGGCCGATCCGTCGTCCACCCTGAGCGCCACGGCCAACTCGCTGGGCTTGTGGTTCTCGACCGACGTCATCACCTTGGTGCGCAACGTCAAGTCAGCATCGTTGATCAACTCGGCCGGCAACGTTGTGTCGCCCAATCAAACGTGCATCCTGTCCGCCGTGAACGACTTTGCTGCGGACGAAGAGACCGAGCTGCTCGTCAACGGCCCGGGTCAGCTCAGCTGGCCTTTCGTGGGCTACGCCTCGCTCCTGCTCTACGCAAACCCCACGAGCGATTTCACGACTGCGCAGGGCCTGCTGAGCTGGGTCTACTGGACCCAGACGTCGGCTCAGGCATCAAGCGTGGCCAACAGCTACAACCTGGCCGTGCCGGGCCAAGTCGAGGCCGTGCGCCGTCGGACCGTCACGCGGCTGGCCACGGTGACCTCGACTGCCAACGGCGGCGCCTACGTATTTGCCCTGCAAGGCTGCGTGTACAACGGCACCATCTGCGCAGATCACGGCGCCTGCGTTTCGAACGACTGTTCGTGCGCCGCTGACTGGACGGGCGACTTCTGCGAGACCCCGCGCTCGCAGGCCGGCTCCTCGACCTCGGATGTGCTCGCGCCCGTTCTGGGATCGGTGATCCCCGCCGTCGTGGTCTTTCTCGTGCTCGCCGCCCTCATCGCCATCGTGCTTGTGGTCGTGCTGCGCCGCCGGCGGGTCGAAGACGACTGGGAGATCAACTACGAAGAGCTCGACATGGGCGACATGCTAGGCCGCGGCGGCTTCGGCGAGGTTTACAAGGCCAAGTGGAAGGGTTCCGAGGTGGCCGTCAAGGTCATGGCCTCATCCTCTGTGGCCAGGGATGCTCGCGAGCGCTTCATCCACGAGGCCCGCATCATGTCCCGCCTGCGCCACCCGAACGTCGTTCTCTTCATGGCGGCCTCGACCAAGCCGCCCAAGATGTGCATCGTCATGGAGTACATGGCACTTGGCTCGCTCTACGACCTCCTCCACAACGACCTCATCCCCGAGGTCCCGCTCGCCCTCAAGGTCAAGATGATCCACCAGGCGGCCAAGGGCATGCACTTTCTCCACTCGTCGGGCATCGCCCACCGCGACCTCAAGTCGCTCAACTTGCTGCTGGACAACAAGTGGAACGTCAAGGTCTCTGACTTTGGCCTCACCGGCTTCCGCGAGTCGCTCGTCAAGGCCAACCGTGGTGGCGGCGGCGGCAAGTCTGCGGCCATCGAGGGAAGCGTGCCGTGGCTCGCCCCGGAGATCCTCGAAGAGTCCGGCGAAGTCAACTATGAGCTGGCTGACCTCTACAGCTACGGCATCATCATGTGGGAGGTGCTCGTTCGCAGCCAGCCCTACTACGGCCTCACCCCGGCAGCCGTTGCCGTGGGCGTCATCCGCAACGACCTCCGGCCCAAGCTCCCCAGCGACCTCATCGAGGCCGAGCAGGGCTACGTGGAGCTCATGCAGGCCTGTTGGAGCCGCGACCCGACCATGCGCCCGTCGTTCGACCACATCATGTCGCAGCTCAAGACCATGATCGAGATCACGAGCGGCTCAAGCCACCTCAGCGGCACCACCAGCGGCAGCAGCAGCTCCACCGGCAGCATGCCCCTGATGGGCCATGGTGCATCAGGCCGGCGCGCCACCTCCTCGGGCCTGGGCGGGTCGCACGGATCGAGCTCGACCTTCTCGGACAACCCACGCTCGGGCTCCAGCTCTGAAGGCCGCCCCGACTTGGCTGCGCGCCACAGCATAGCCCCGCGTCGCGCGACGTGAGCTTCGTCGTGTTTGGCGCGCTGCAACGAGTCCTGGCAGAAGAACCCGGGCGGCACGGCCAAGGCCGTCGCCCGCTAGGCCGACTCGTACGCAAGCTGGCTGAGCCCACCGCCGCTGAGCAGCAGATGGCCAGCTCCCGGGAGAACCGCGGCATCGGCGGCTACGTGTTCTCGCGCTCCAGCCTCAACAGCGGCGGCACCTACCTGCTGGCCTTTGCCAACCCGCTGCGCGCGGCCTCGTTCGCGCTTGACCTTCAGCGCGCCATGCGGGACTCTGCCGCCGACAAGTGGGCGGGTGTGAAGATCTTCACTCTCGCGTGTCGATACACTTCCGTGCCGGCGTTAGCCGGGCGCCATCTGACGACCTCGTCCAACTGGTGCCCACGTGGATCATCGATCCAGTAGATGATGGTGGTGACGATAGTGGGATAGATGATTTGAAAGGGCAGATCGGCCGTGGACTTGTCACGCCATACATGCCGTTGGCGTACTCGCGCAGGAATGCCGGGCGTTCCAAGGGGACTGTCCATGCCAATAACAACAACGAAGTGATGAGAGGTCAATGTACACACCAGTGTGCACGGACGAGAAGAGGCGACATGACATACAGAGGTGAAGAACAGAGGTGTGCCGGTCATGAACATGGCCTGGGTCACCAGCAAGTAGAGCACGCCCATCCGGTTTTGGGTGTCGCTTTGACATAGCCAATCCGCAGGAAAAGCAATCCAGTAACGAGTGCAATACCAGTGTTGACTGATAATCAGTCGCTGTGTCGTCGTGCCTGCAATAGAAAACACAACAACAACAACAACTTGAGAATTGGCAAAAATGCTGCCTCGTGGGGGTGAAGATTTCTTTTGGGGGGGGGGAGCATTTGTGTGTACCAGGGTCGCGTATGTACTGCTTGAAAGATCGACTCAAGAGCAACATAAACTGAGCCGCGAAGAGCGGAGAGGCCTTCTTCAGCTTGGGTAGCTTCTCGTTCTTGAACTCGACCTGCTCGTAGCCCTCCTCGGACGCGCCCTCATCGCCCTCAGTTCCGTCGATGTTGACGTCGTCGCTGTGCTCCTTGCCGGCCTTGTGGTGTGTGGTGGTAGTGGTGGGCATGAGGGATGACTGGCGGAGGTTTATAGTGTGGCCCTCGATCGGGAGGATGTTGTTGTGGGCCTTGTGGTAGGCATCGAGGCTCTTGATGCGGGCGATGTACTTCTCCTCCGGCACATTCTCCGAGCGCGAGAGGAGGCGCATGTAGTAGTCCGACGGGTTCGTGAACTGAGGGCATGGATGGCCCTGCTTGCCAAAATAGCAGGTGAGCTGCTTCACGGGCCCGCTATAGACGAGCGAGCCGTTGGTCAGCAGGAAGACGTCGTCGAAGAGGCTGAAGATCTCCGATGACGGCTGATGGATTGTGCAGACGATTGTGCGGCCCTGGCGAGCGAGATTGCGCAGGATGGTGACGGCTTGCTCGGCCATGGTGCTGTCCAGGCCCGATGTGGGCTCGTCCAGGAAGAGCAGCCGCGGGTTGACCAGTAATTCGAGCCCGATCGACACGCGTCGTCGCTCACCACCGGAGATGCCGCGAGTGACTCCGGGCACGCCCACCCGAGTGTCGCCGCACTTGATCAACTTGAGCTGGCGCATGACCTTCTCGACACGCGCCAGCTTGGCCTCCTTGCTCATGACTCGAGGCAGTCGCAACAACGCCGAGTACGTGAGCAGCTCCCTGTCTTTGTGCCCCGGCGCGGTTACCCAAAGTGAGTTAGGACTAGATCGAGAGAGGAAGAGTGGGTGACAGGTATACCTCGGAGTGAGATTGCCGAGCAGAGTGTCTTCCTGCATGACGTAGGCGCTCACCTGCTTGAACTGGTTGCGGCTAAGCTTGTGGCCGTTGATGAGAATTTGACCTTCAAGGTGCCCGCTCCTTGTGCGACCGCTAAGCAGATTGAGGAACGAAAACTTACCCGCACCTGCACAGGACGAGGAGCCACAATCCGAAGCTTTGAGCTCAAAGCGAGTTTCTGGCGCGCACGCGCACGAAAGAGCAGAATGTCTCTGAGGCTAGCCACTCACCTGAAGGACCCATGATGGCCGCCAGACGGCCGGGAAGGAAGTGCCCTGACATGGGCTGAAGGATATGCTTGGCCTCTTTCTCCCACAGCTTGTCGTCTCTTTTCTGCGCTAAAGTTCCCATTGGGGCGGCGTGAGATTAGCCACAATCAGTTAACGCAGAGAGGTGGAAAATACGGCGTTGCGGCTTGTTTCTGAAGTAGCGACGAGCCAGGTTCATATATATGAAATAATGATGATAAGAACGCAGTGGCCGCACCCATGCTCACGTTGTCTCTGGTGACTCCCTTGTTGAGCACCAGCTTCAGTTGCAGAAAAGTGCTGCCAACACGAAACATCTATGACGTCGACGACGTCACATGAAGATACACACACAAACACAAACAAAACAGAGCACATAAGAAAAACAGGTATTGGTAAACGGATGAAGCACAGAGTTATGAAAGAACAAAGCAAAGGATCGAGAATTGCATATCAATACCGCCGAATCGCCAATTCCTTTCAACGAGCTCATTAACCATGAGAGTCTGCTCACTTGCAGCTCGGCTCAGATCAAGGTAGTGCCTCTTCCACAGCTGCTCGGCCTTTTCTGCCTTGTCCTCCGCAAGGCCTGTCCACCACACAATGGATTCCCCCCCCCAACCACAACCACCGCCACCACATACAAATGCAAGCAAACGGTGACGACGACGCTAGAGTAAGAGGACAGTAACCCGAGCAGACCACGCAATCTAACACCTCCAGGAGACAACAAGGCCTGCACTTGAAAAACCACGCCAGACACACATCCACAGGCCACACAGAAAAACATGCAACATTGGCCACCAAGGTACGTACCAAGCTCAACAAGGTCCTCCTTGACGTAAGCGGGAGTGAGATTCGACTTAAGTGCTCCCTTGAAGAAGTGCGCACGGGTGGGTTAAGGGAAAGAGTATAATTCCAAAAAGAATAAATAAATAAATAAATAAATCAAAACTCTCGGGAGGTCAATAAGGATATGAGTAGAGCGCCACGGAGAGGATTCTTGAGAGAGTTGGGTGAAGCCTTGTGGGCACTCGCGAAGGCGCCGACAGCTTCCATAAACTCAGCGGCAGTCTGTCCCGCCAAAAAGCGCAGCACAAGCCCCAGGAATTCCTCCAATTGCTCCTCGTTGAGCCCATTCATCAACCGAAAGTCGGCATACAGCGTTTCGTCCACCACTTCATTTGTGAATCGCATGTTGGATTAAATAAATGGTGTGAGCTGCTCCCTTTTCTTTGGCGGTTTCGATGTGGCACGCAAGTTTTTTTTTTTTCTTCTCAATCAGTTTTCCCCAGTCATTATCTTTTGCCCTGCCAGGGGGGGGGGGCTGCACCGGTGGCCGGAAAGAAGACAAGGAGGGCCAGTCGAGCGGGAGATCGAAATCAATTTGATATGATCTCACCATGGAGCTGAACCAAGGTTGTTGGACGGATTGGCCGACTCATGCTGGCCACGGCGAAGAAGTGCTCTTTGCCGTGGCGGCATCATCGTCATCATCCGCCGATGCGCCGGACGCACAAGCCATACTCGAGGTCGTGCCGGCTGAAGCGTATGAAGCCGAAGTCTACGCGACACTCGTGCGGCGGACCTTCCCTACGAGCCTTGCCTTTTCGACCGGGGAGAAGGAGGAAGCAGAAGAAGCGAAGACAGGCTGTTCCTCGTTGTCGGGCTTTCTTCTCCGGCAGTTCAAAGTGCCGCGTACCTTGTACGAGCTGTTTTGCATCCGGGAGTACTTGCGAGAGCGCGCCTGCACCTCCTTTACGCACCTGACCTCGCCAGAAGGTAGTAAGTGAAAACTGATGTTCCTCTTGCTCAACCTCAACCGTTTCGCAATTGGACCAGTTGACCTCACCACCATGCACGCGCGCGCGCCGAGGGCTCCTCAACAGAGTGCATGGAAGAGGGCCTGTTCATGGGATGCGGGCAGGTGTGGCATTGGGATCACAAGACCTGGCCGCATTGGACGGGTGCTCTCACTGAGAGCTCCTTCCTTGAGCGGGCAAGGGCCTTCATTATGGACCCGCGCCAGTGCTTCGTCCATTATGAGGTCAACTGCCGCCTTGTCAACTTTCTCAAGGCTTCTCCGCTCCTCCCAGCATCATTCTTTTCGTCCGTCGGTACTCGTAGCTACGAGCCTGGTGCCTCGCCAACGTCTACCGACACGATCACAGGGCCTTCATGTGTTCATCGATACCTTCTGGCTCAGGCACCCTTTCCATACGGTACACAGACACACCTTGTAGTGCTACGGAGATACTTGTGCCCTTGATAGGATGTAAAACTCACGCCTCGGCTGCCTCTACATGCACCATGGCATGCAGATCCGCGAAAAGGTTGTTGGCTGTGTGTAGTTTTGGAGCGTGTGGCGGTTCTACTTCATGATCTTGAGCAGGTTCGCACAACAGCAAAACCTTACCCTCCCCCCCCCCCTCTTCCCAATGATGTGACAGAAGCTTCCATCCAAAGCTTTTGCTGATCTTGCGCTATTCAATACGCACACAGATGCAGGAGGGCGCCGATACAGAGGTCGCCCGGCTTTTCGAAGAGTGGCCTCTGCGCTCCGCCACCTTCGAGGACAGGCTGCGAGAGTGGTGGGCAAGCCCCCCTTTGCGGTCCGTGAGCGATGGCGGTCAGGCGGAATCCTCCAGCCTTCCGTCGTCGCCACGCCCAGACACCTGGACCTTTGAACATGAGCGAGAGGCGATGGGCTCGGTCTATCGAGAGTTCATTCGTCCCGATGTTGCCCGTCTCCGCAAGCTGGTGAAGCTCTGCGCGAGAGCTTCTCCGCAGTCGGCCGAGCGCAGCGCCAGAAGCGCAGAGTGCCTTCAGCTGATCCGCTCTATCGTGCACAGCGCGAGCGACAACGACGATGATGACGGCGATCACCACCTCGCTGGAAGCTGCAACGGCAAGGCGCCGTGGGGGCGAGCTCGCGTGCCCAAGGTGCCCAACCAGGCAAGCGGAAGGAGCGATCACGACCGGTACGGCTTCCTGGTCGAGAACCTTTACCCCAAGCTCATCGCATGGGCGGCCGAAGACGAGCCGTCAACAACGCACCCGACGACCGATAACGAGTGGAGAGCGCTCAAGAGGCATCTGGCCCCGGTGGCCGTGGTCGACCCGTGCGTGCACTCCTTCACCAAGCGTGGCTATCTCCGACGCAAGGATGTCATCTACGACAGCCTCTGCCTTGAGCTTGGCCTCGAGCGACAGCCCGTCCCGCCCGGAGCTGGAGCGTCCAATAGCGTCGAGTCTGATGGACGCACACCAAGAGACCAGGAAGAAGACGAGAGCGCGACGTGGGAGCGGCTTCAACAGGAGCGTTGGTCGCTGTGGCGGTGGCCACCACCTCTTGCTCAGCAGCAGCAGCAGCAGCAGCAACAACAACAACGAGAAGAACACGAACCAGAGCACCAAGCGAAAGAAGTGCGAAGGCCTCCGTCAGGTCTGCAGGACTTCTTCCTGCTCTACCGCGGTTCTCGCAACCCAACACGCGACTCCCCCCTTCTCGCACCCGGAACGCAGGATGGTGATGTTGTTCATCACCCGAGTGAGCTCGAGGGTCGGTCCAGCAGGGCCGACTGCAAGGAGCCTTTGACCTTAAAAGCGGCTGCAGACGTGCGTAACCCGGCCCGAGCGCACTCGCTGTCGTACGGACTGGGCCTCTTTGCTGGGGTGATGCAGGACACAAGCGCGACGCCCTACAACTACATGCGCAAGCGCGGCATGCAAGCCTATGCCCTCAAGGTCCCCACCCAGCACTTCCTGGACGTTCCCTCTTCACTTCGGCACCAGTGGATCGACGAAGGAGAAGGAGGACGAGGAGGAGCAGCAACGACGTTTCAAAGCCCTTCATCCGAGTCGCTGGCGCGGAAGTTGTTCTTCGTGCCGCCACTGCCCGCTTTGGCCGCTCTCCGCGGTATCGGAGAGCTATTCCATCCACGGAGCAAAGTGTGTCTTGATGGTCCCGCCACGATAACGACGACGGCTGCCCGAACCACGACGACGAAGACGACCGCTACGGACGGATGGAGGAGCGACTCTCGCTCTCATTTCGTCTCGGGCATCCTCGCGTGCTCTTACGCCTCGCTGCCGCTCTTTCTCACGACGGACGCGCGTGCCGTTGCGTCGTTCGCCCCGTCGTTTGTGGCCGCTCACGCCTGCCCTCTGGGCGAATGAGGGTTCACCTGAAGCAGCAGCACGGGCCCAAACCTCCCAGCCAGCCCAGACAGCCCAGGCGTCACACCATCACCAAAGAAGGACTTTTTGTGGTTGGGTCGCTGACGAGAACGGTTTGCAACCACACCAAACACGTTTTATTTTTTTACAATTGCAACTACTTAGTGCCTTCAATGCCGAGAGCACTAAAAGGCGGTTGGCCTGCAAGGCAGCCGGCTGCTGTTGGTTCGAATGGCGGTGTCGCCGGCCTATGCGGGCTGGGGCGCCGCGAGGAAATGTTCCGGACGACCACTAAGGGCCACCCCTGCACAGAGATATTACTCCGTCGACCAGTGAGCCTGGGCCGAGAGAGGGGTTTGAAAGGAAGTTGTGGTGGGAATCATGAATTTCGTTGATACACGCTGCGCACTGGGTGGGGTCAGAACTCCAGCCCATCAATGACCGCGCGTCTTCTTTTAAGCGACACGCGAAGCTGCCAGAACAAGTGCTCAAAGGCCAACCATTGCGGTGCTGGTCCGCAATTTGCCGCGCTCGCGCGCGACCACTTGTATTCCGGCTCACAGCTCTTTTGCTCTTCTCGAGTTTGTTTCTTGCGCGACGCAGCCCACAACAAGATAGGTACCCATTAGGAGGAGGAGGAGGAGGA
The DNA here is from genome assembly GCA_002179805.1 of Acanthamoeba lenticulata. Lineage (NCBI taxonomy): Eukaryota > Discosea > Longamoebia > Acanthamoebidae > Acanthamoeba > Acanthamoeba lenticulata. The sequence continues at coordinate 3,590 of NAVB01000160.1, read as the reverse complement.
GCAAGAGAGAGAGAGAGAGGGAGAGCGAGTGAGAAGAGAAGAGGAGGAAAATCGTTCCTTTGAAGCCAGTGGTGGTAAAGCGAACCAAGCCAAGAAGAACTCGACCCACCTCCATATACGATGCTTTCCGACTTCTATCTACCGTCACCGCTTCCGCCGCTGCCCTTCGGCAGCAACGGAGCTGGCGGCAAGGACCACGACCTGGATGACCTTCTTTTTCCTTGTGATGATCTCTCCAGCTCGGGTTCCCTTTTTTTCCTCGAGCCGGCGCTGTTTGCGGGCGAACAGCCGTCATCACAGCGGGGCAGTCATCTGCTGCTCGGAGAGGCCGCTATTACAACTCAACAACCTTCTCGCAGCTTCCGCGGCGACTACGATGTCGTGTTGACTTCTTCTTCTTCTTCATCATCTTCTTCTTCTCCTCTGCGGAGCAGTCTAAACTACGGAGCCGGAGGAACGTTGTTAACGGGCTCAACGGCGGCCCTCGGCACCGGTGGAGTGTATGGGACTCCCGGCATCTCGCCCGCAGTGGCCACGACACTGGCCACTTCTACAACCCCAGTAGCAGCAGCAGCAGATCCAAGCTGGCTGCATCCTGGCTGCCCCGGCTGTGTCGCGACGGCCAGCCACCCGGTGGTGAACGGCGGTGCTACTGCCTTGAGCCTTGTGCATCTTCCTGTACGCCCAACCTCCGCCGCGTGCTTGCTAGTCCCCACGCGTGAAGTGAAAAGGATAAAAGGGCGCGGGATTCATTTAGCTCCGCTGTCCAATCCCGCAGCGCGGGGTTTTATTTCTCCGGAACCGTTTCGGTGGCTAACGAAACCCGCTCTTGCTTGTACCGTGCGTGCACGCCATGTCTGTGTGTGGGTGTTATCACGCGTAGGGTTCCGCTGCTGGTTATGGCACAAGCGACATGGTGATGATGGACAATAGCCCACGAGGCCCCACGACCAACACCAGCCCAACAATCCCCACAACGTCGGAACCCAACTCCGGCCCCGTGGTCCACAGTTGGGAAGGCAGCGGCTACTACGGCCCGGTCTTGCGGAGTGACTTGCCGAGCCCCGTCATGGCTTGCCCTCCGCTGGCGCCGGCGAGCTTCGACGCTTCCGTGGCGGCTTCGTTGTCCTTTGGCTGCGATGAATCCTTCGACGGTTCCATCTACAGCTGGCCTTCGTCGGGCTCGTCTCCCGCGCTGGTCGCCCAGCCTTTCTTGCTCAGCGACTCGCCCATGAACAACGGCACCCAGCCGTTTCATCCGCAGGCCTATCCGCCCGCAGCGGAGCTTCTCCCTTGTGCCGACATGAGCCCATCGGGCGCGGTCTTGATGGGCACGGTCGCCTCGCCGCTGGCGACGGCCAGCCTCTCCTCCTCCCCGGTGTCCGGATACCCCTACGCGCCTTCGGCCTCGGTGGCGCCCTGGTTCTCCTCGTCACCGCCGCAAGCGTCCTCCTTCGTGCCGCTGCATTCGTCCTCCGTGCCACTCCAGCCGGCTGCGGCGCCGATGCTCTATCCCTTTGTCCCCGCTGGCGCTCTGCCTGTGCACAACAACAACAACAACAAAAACCTCAAGGCCACCACCGGCGATGCGGCCCAGAAGAGGAAGAGGGTACAACAACACCTTTCCCCCCCACATCCCCGTCACTGTGCCAGTGGCTTTGAATCTCCACTCACTCCGCGGGCTTGCCTCTCTTCTTCAGCCGGCTCAACAGCAGCAGCCGCAACAAATGAGCACGGCGGGAGGACGGCCAGGCCCAGGCCACATTTGCACCGAGTGTGGTGCGAGCAAGACGCCCGAATGGCGCCGCGGGCCCTACGGACCCCGAACGTACGCTCGCCTGCTTTGCGCATTGCTCCTCCTAGAGAACAATGCCTCACCACCGCCACGCCTCTTCCCTACTTTTACCACAGTCTCTGCAACGCCTGTGGGCTGCGCTACGCAAAGAGGAACAAGAAAAAGAAGGAAGAGGATGCTACTGGCGCGCCCACGACGCAACCGACGGCACCAGCGGCGCAACAGCAAGCCCTCAAGCCGCGCTCGCGAAGCAGCAGCCCTGTCCCTTCGACTGCTGCCGCCGCGGCTGCCGACGTCGTGGCAGCGTCCACGACCTCCGGGGCCAGTCTTGCCTAAAGCGGCTTGACTTCTCTTTTTGTGCTGCGGCGGTGCCACGGCGCGAATACTGACTGTCGTCCGATCGTCGCCCTCGCGGCGAGCAGAGCACCAGTTTTGTCACCCGCAGCAGTCTCCCCACCGACACAGGGCCAATTTTGCAGCTACCTCTTCTCCTCCCTCCAACTTCCACCCTGACAGCCGACTGAGCGCGTTGTCAGTCTTCGGGAGCGACCGATTCCCACCCTTTGCGCGCACTTGTACTTTATGAGACTCTCTCTTTGTCCCTCAAAAGGACAACACCCACAATAAAAAAGAAATACTAAAAGAAAAAGAAGCAAAGAAATGGGCCGTTCTTCAGCTTGGCCGGAGCCTTCGTCTGCCCCGATCATCAGTAATCGAGCACGCGAGTGCTTGGTGCCGAGGTGCAAAATCGATTGACCAGGAGTTACTGCCCTTGGAAGTAAACAGGGGAGGGAGATCCGCAGCTGCAGGAATCCACACACAATGTCTCGAACAGCCACGCCCACCCCGGCCGCCACCAATGGATCTTCCTCCTCTTCTTCCACTTCCACAACGCCGTTGCTCCAGAAGCTTCACAGGCAGTACATCCAAGAGAATCATCTGAATGACTACTATGTCGTCAGGGAAATCGGCAAAGGCGTTGGGGGCACCATCAAGTTCGACAATTCGGTCAGAGCGCGGTTGAAGGAAGTCCTGGAGAGCATGACCTTCCAGCGCTTTGTCGTGCTCGTGATAGTGTTCAACGCCATCACCCTTGGCCTCGAGACTTCGCCAAACATGGTCGAACGTTTCGGGCGCCTCTTCTTCTGGACAGTCAACAACGCAGTGCTGCTCGTCTTCATCGTTGAGATTGGCCTCCGGTTCTACGTCGAGCGTGTGTCCTTCTTTGTCGACGCCTGGAACTGGTTTGATGCCTTCATCCTCCTGGTGACCCTCATCCCGCAGACGGGCCTCTACAACCAGTATGCCGTGTTCCGCGTGCTGCGAGTCGTGCGCCTGCTTCGCGTCATCAAGGTCAGCAGCAAACTGCGGCTGCTCACGGAGACACTGCTCGGCTCGCTCCCAACCCTGGCTTGGTTCTTCGTGCTGCTTCTCGTCATCTTCTACATTTTTGCTCTCATCGGCACCTCTCTCTTTGGCACCAAGTACAATGAGTGGTTTGGCACCGGTGCGTGCTCTTCCTCGCTCCTCCTCGCTCCTCCTCGCATGCTAAGTGCTTGGGTTGTGTGTTGTGTGTCTGTGCGCACTTGTCCCTGTGTATGTGTGTGTGTGTGTGCGCAGTGCCCCGTTCCATGTACACGCTGTTCCAGATCATGACTCTGGAGAGTTGGTCCATGGGTACTTCCTGCGCTTCACTGGCTCTATCATCCTCGCCTTTGCTGTTCTTTGCCCCCCCCCCCTTCCCTCCCTCTTCTCTTCCCCATTAATGACTCACGCCATGGGTAATGCCAGGCAT
>NAVB01000159.1:0-21563 GCA_002179805.1 Acanthamoeba lenticulata | reverse complement strand
AAAAACTTGAAAAACTTGAAAAACTTAATAAATTTGAAAAATTTGAAAAAAATAAAAAACTTGAAAATATAAAATATTGAACAATTGTAAAAACTGGGAATATTTGAAAATATAAAAATTTTTACAATTTGCAAAAGCAGTGTTTTTTTCAATTTCAAGTGCACAAGTCATTTGAGGGTTAAACACTCCACCAGGTTATTTTGCTCAAGCGTTTTTGGCCTTCATGTTCAGAGCAAAGAAAGAGAGTGGCAGCTTTGGTCACAGACAAATGTTGTAGCACAAGGGAATGGCTGGCACACATCAGTGGACATGAGGCACAATTGCCTTGGTGGTGGGCCCTTCAGCTACTGGCTTCCACATCATAATTTGCTGTGGACACACAGTTCACATGGCACAAGAGCACCTGTGGGAGCAGCTATCCCTGTGTGCTTGAGGGCAGCACAAATCCACTGCCAGTTCCTTCAGCTCCTGTTGACGGATATCAGGGCAATGCCAACAGGTCAAGTTGGCCAGAGCCATGTTGCTGAGGCGGCACAGCACCACCACCTTGTTGTTGGGATGGGCCGGCTTGTTATCTGCAGGATGGAGCAAGGTCAGAGAGCCAATTGCACAATGCTCAAGCTCCACCATGGAGATCTTGCAGTCATCTGTCAGCAGGCACATGAAGGCATACTGTAACATGACGTTCAGGCGCCATTTCATGTTTCAATGGACTGGTGAACAGTGAGAAGGCACCACAGAACAAGGCAGGCAAATGCAATGGAAGGCCAAGTATCTGTTTTTATCTTTAAAATCTTGATGGAAAAAATTTACAAAAATAATTTCCAAGTTTAATTTTCTTGTACTCCGAAAAACGTCTGCAAGCCCCCTCAATTAGGTAAACTCAGCACCACGCACAACACATCACATTGGCACCCAACCAAGCAACATCTCTCTCCAAGATGGGCAGCTGACAACACAAGTACAAGAAGCTTGAAGGCACATTAATCTTTCTTTCAAGAATCTTCCATATCAAGACCTTCACAAAAATCATTCTCATTTTTTGTAAGGTAGTTAGAAGCGCTTGAGGGCAGCTCAGTAGAATTGTTGACTCCCACCTTCACCCAACTCATTGTTAAATTAATTAATTGTCCAGCATTGGATTACGAACTCAGTATGGAGGACATGAAGGACAAGATGCTACGGCAAGCTTTGCTTCTCTCCCTCCAGGAGTGCAGCCCACCCTACATGGAGGAGGGGTACCTGATCCGCTATTGCCCCAACCCCCTCGCCCCTCTTCATGCGATATCTCAACGCCCTCCCCCGTTTCCTGATGGGATGCGTGCAGGGACAACGAAGAAAAAGAGGCAGATGAGGCCCGGCTCGTTGAACTCTGATGTGAGGTCACCTTTATAGGGATGCATCCTCCACAACGACCTCCTCCGTTTGCTCCTCAAGAAGCACCGTGGCTATGAAGCCCTCCTCACGCGCAGCCGGCACCAGAACAACAACAAGGGCTCCTTCCACATGACCTTCCAGGAGGTAGCCAACGTGATCAAGTGGTGCATGAAGGTACAGCAGGCGCTGCTCAACGCCGAGTGGCCAGTGCGACTACTCAAGCACCCAGGCGCCAGCGACCGCATGCTGCTCCGTGGGCTGCCGCGTGCGCTTGGGCATCCATGTGGGCTCCCCGCGCAGCAAGCGCGACGCCTCCTCGCGGCTTGTCGTGTACCAGGGCGCTGCTGTTTACACAGCGGCGCGCATCACCACGCTGACACACGACAGCCTGATCCTTGTCTCTGGCCCAGCCTGCGCCAAGCTCAAGGCCACGTCAGGAAGGGCGTGGACAGGCCACGTCTGGCGCGCGTGGGCCGCTTTGACTTCAGTGGTGGGTCGCCTTCAGGCGAGGACCTGTTCGAGGTCAAGACGTGCGGCCCGCTTCTTCGGTGGGGTGGCCACACTGACGACCAGTCCAGCTCGCAAGGGTCAAGCTCGTCGTCTTACAACTCACATGGCAATCGGGCGAGTGCAGGCGCGGGCCAAGCAGTCGCGGCCAGTGCTCATCAAATAAGTTCACCAACAAGGTCATCCAGTCGCCAACACCAACATTTGACAAGTGAGGAACCGTGAGGAGCTGGGTTGGGTAGCTCTACGCAAACACCACGGGCGATTTCACGACTGCGCAGGGCCTGCTGAGCTGGGTTACCTACTGGACCCAGACGTCGGCTCAGACATCAAGCGTGGCCAACAGCTGACAACCTTTGGCCGTGCCGGGCCAAGTCGAGGCCGTGCGCCGTCGGACCGTCACGCGGCTGGCCACGGTGACCTCGACTGTCGACTGTCCAACGGCGGCGCCTACGTATTTGCCCTGCGAGGCTGCGTGTACAACGGCACCATCTGCGCAGATCACAGCGCCTGCGTTTCGAACGACTGTTCGTGCGCCGCTGACTGGACGGGCGACTTCTGCGAGACCCCGCGCTCGCAGGCCGGCTGTTTGACGCGGCTGGTCGAAGACGACTGGGAGATCAACTACGAAGAGCTCGACATGGCTGACATGCTGGGCCGCGGCGGCTTCGGCGAGGTCTACAAGGCCACAAGTCAAGGTGGCCGTCAAGGTCATGGCCTCATCCTCTGTGGCCAAGGATGCTCGCGCTTCATCCACGAGGTCCGCATCGTGTCCCGCCTGCGCCACCCGAACGTTGTTCTCTTCATGGCGGCCTCGACCAAGCCGCCCAAGATGTGCATCGTCATGGAGTACATGGCACTTGGCTCGCTCTACGACCTCCCGAGGTCCCGCTCGCCCTCAAGGTCAAGATGATCCACCAGGCGGCCAAGGGTATGCACTTTCTCCACTCGTCATCGCCCACCGCGACCTCAAGTTGCTCAACTTGCTGCTGGACAACAAGTGGAACGTCAGGGTCTCTGACTTTGGCCTCACCGGCTCCCACGAGTGGCAAGGCCAACCGTGGTGGTGGTGGTGGCGGCGGCAAGTCCGCGGCCATCGAGAGAAGCGTGCCGTGGCTCGCCCCGGAGATCCTCGAAGAGTCCGGCGAAGTCAACTTTATGAGCTGGCTGACCTCTACAGCTACGGCATCATCACGTAGGAGGTGCTCGTTCGCAGCCAGCCCTACTACTACCGCCTCACCCCGGCAGCCGTTGCCGTGGGCGTCATCCGCAACGACCTCCGGCCCAAGCTCCCCAGCGACCTCATCGAGGCCGAGCAGGGCTACGTGGAGCTCATGCAGGCCTGCTGGAGCCGCGGCCCGACCATGCGCCCGTCGTTCGACCACATCATGTCGCAGCTCAAGACCATGATCGAGATCACGAGCGGCTCAAGCCACCTCAGCGGCACCACCAGCGGCAGCAGCAGCTCCACCGGCAGCATGCCCCTGATGGGCCATGGTGCATCAGGCCGGCGCGCCACCTCCTCGGGCCTGGGCGGGTCGCACGGATCGAGCTCGACCTTCTCGGACAACCCACGCTCGGGCTCCAGCTCTGAAGGCCGCCCAGACTTGGCTGCGCGCCATAGTATAGCCCCGCGTCGCGACGTGAGCTTCGTCGTGTGCGATCTGGCCCGCTGCAACGAGTCCTGGCAGAAGAACCCGGGCGGCACGGCCAAGGCCGTCGCCCGCTACGGCCGGCTCGTGCGCAAGCTAGCTGAGCCCACTGCCGCCGAGCAGCAGATGGCCAGCTCCCGGGAGAACCGCGGCATCGGCGGCTACGTGTTCTCGCGCTCCAGCCTCAACAGCGGCGGCACCTACCTGCTGGCCTTTGCCAACCCGCTGCGCGCGGCCTCGTTCGCGCTTGACCTCCAGCGCGCCATGCGGGACTCTGCCGCCGACAAGTGGGCGCGTGACGTTCATCTTCACTCACGCGTGTCGATACACTTCCGTGCCGGCGTCAGCCGGGCGCCATCCGACGACCTCGCGCGTACGGGCTACGACCAGGCGCACTACAACGACGCCTGCCAGCTCAACCTCCGCTGCCCGCCGAGCCACATCGCGTGCTCGCCCGAGTTCCGCAACATCGTTGGCGATCTCCTGGGCGGCACCGAGCCGCCCGCGTCGACCCAGTCGCCCGGTCGCCTGCGCCGCGCCGACGGCAACGAGTCCCAGTTCCGGTTCCGCCCTCGTGGGATCGATCAAGTCTTCAGCCTCGAACTCGACGATGCCGAAGAAGGCGACGGTGACTCGACCACGGCCAGTAGCAAGCACGGTCGACGCCACGATGGCGACGAAGAAGACGACGAAGACGACGACGACGAGCCATGTGAGGACAACCAGTGGGACGAACGGTGGGACCAGGGCATGGGCCTGTGCTCGTCCAACTGGTGCCCGTGGATCATCGACCGGCGCAAGATCTTGGTCGGCGACGAGATGGGGCGCGGCAACTACGGCCAGGTCAACGATGGCACCTACGACGGGCGGCGCGTGGCAATCAAGCAGCTCTACAAGGGACGGCTCGACGATCAAGCGCTGATCAAGATGCGAAAGGAAGCCGCGCTCCTGAGCAACATCGACCACCCGAACGTGGCCAAGCTCATCGGGCTGTCGATCGCTGATGCCGGCAGCCCACTGCTGGTGCTCGAGTTCGTGACGCGCGGCAGCCTTCGCGACATCTTGAGCGACCGCTCGATCAAGCTGCCGTGGGCCCGCCGTATCCGGATGCTGCGCGATGCAGCGCTGGGTGTGGCGCATTTGCACGAGCGCGGCGTGCTGCATCGTGACGTCAAGTCATCCAACCTGCTGGTGGACGACGACTTCACCGTCAAGGTGGGCGATTTCGGCTTCGCCACGGCCAAGCAGGACAACGGCACGATGACTCGCTGCGGCACGCCCTGCTGGACGGCGCCAGAGATCATCAGCGGCTCCGAGAAGACGACAGACAAGGCCGATGTCTACAGCTTTGGCATCGTCATGTGGGAAGTGCTCACTCGCGAGGTGCCCTACCACAACAAGAACATGACCACCGTCGCCATGGACGTCATCAGTGGCGAGCGTCCGCCCGTGCCTGCCGACTGTCCCAAGGCCTACGCCGAACTCATGCAGCGCGCGTGGAACGGCAAGCCTAGCAAGCGGCCAGACATGGCTGATATTGTCATGTACCTCAACGCGGAGGCTGATGGTGTCAATGCCTAGTTGTAGTAGTTGTAGAAATAGTTTGGCCTCTCAATTCATGAAACTCTTTTTAACAGAAAGAATTGCGCACTTCTCTCGTCGAGACCTCTATGTTCCTCCCCTTTGCCTATTTTGCCGAGCGCTGCACCAGGTGCTGGCAAGCCCTTCCATCTTGCTGTTCGTGCGCACAAAAAACCACACCACTCCGTACTCCGCCAGCACCGGGATCAGAAGCTCCAGATTTCACTTTTATTTTCTTGCAGTAACAGTTTTGTACACGGGAGCACGTGCGGCACGGCACGAGAAAGAGCTCTAGGTGGACGACTTCTTGCGAGCCAGAAGGACTAGAGCGAGGTAGGTGAGGACACGCAGAATCAGGAAGATCGCGAGAAGGCACACAGGCCCAATCCACAAGTGGTAGCGGTCGAAGTCGAGTCGTCGGATGATGTCCTCGCCCGTCTCGTAGGGGCAGACACCGTTGACCAGTTCGCTTGCGCTGCAGTGGAACCGAACGCCGTCAAACTCGTTGATGGCCAGCGGCATGAAGGCGTAGAAGAAAGGCGATATGTAGAGCAGCCAGTAGAAGTAGTAGGGGATATCAGACACGACGAGGAACAGGCCGCCCACCAGCATGTGTGGGATAACCGTCACTGGAAACAGTGACAATGCGACTCTGTGAAAGGGTGACACCAGTGAGACACACGTGTAAACATGGTGGTGGTGGGTGCGCTCGGCATGGGACAGGCGTACGGGATTTCGGTGCCAACGCTGACCAGGAGACCGAGCGACTGGGCGATGTTGGCGACAATGATAGTGATGCCCAGACAGATGAAGTAGGCATCCGCTGTCTCCCGGAGCCCGACCTGATAGGAAAAGAATAATTTTGAACAAGAGTCAACTTGAGGCAGCGGCAACAAGTGCACCACCTGGTGGGTTGATTGAACACGTACCATCCAGTAGATGATGGTGGTGACGATAGTGGGATAGATGATTTGAAAGGGCAGATCGGCTGTGGACTTGGCCAGGTAGTAGGCTGTCACGCCATACATGCCGTTGGCGTACTCGCGCAGGAATGCCGGGCGTTCCGAGGGGACTGTTCATGCCAACAACAACAACAACAACAAAGTGATGAGAGGTCAATGTACACACCAGTGTGCACGGACAAGAGGCGACATGACGTACAGAGGTGAAGAACAGAGGTGCCGGTCATGAACATGGCCTGGGTCACCAGCAAGTAGAGCACGCCCATCCGGTTTTGGATGTCGCTTTGACCATAGCCAATCCGCAGGAAAAGCAATCCGGTAACGAGTGCAATACCAGTGTTGATAATCAGTCGCTGTGTCGTCGTGCCTGCCAATAGAAAACACAACAACAACAACTTGAGAAATGGCCATAATGACGCCTCGTGGGGTGCAGATTTCTTTGGGGGGGAGCGTTTGTGTGTACCAGGGTCGCGGATGTACTGCTTGAAAGATCGACTCAATAGCAACATAAACTGAGCCGGGAAGAGCGGAGAGGCCTTCTTCAGCTTGGGCAGCTTCTCGTTCTTGAACTCGACCTGCTCGTAGCCCTCCTCGGACGCGCCCTCATCGCCCTCAGTTTCGTTGATGTTGACGTCGTCGCTGCGCTCCTTGCCGGCCTTGTGGTGTGTGGCGGTGGGCATGAGGGACGACTGGCGGAGGTTTATGGTGTGGCCCTCGATCGGGAGGATGTTGTTGTTGGCCTTGTGGTAGGCATCGAGGCTCTTGATGCGGGCGATGTAATTCTCCTCTGGCACACTCTCCGAGCGCGAGAGGAGGCGCATGTAGTAGTCCGACGGGTTCGTGAACTGAGGGCATGGATAGCCCTGCTTGCCAAAATAGGAGGTGAGCTGCTTCACGGGCCCGCTGTAGACGAGCGAGCCGTTGGCCAGCAGGAAGACGTCGTCGAAGAGGCTGAAGATCTCCGATGACGGCTGATGGATTGTGCAGACGATTGTGCGGCCCTGGCGAGCGAGATCGCGCAGGATGGTGACGGCTTGCTCGGCCATGGTGCTGTCCAGGCCCGATGTGGGCTCGTCCAGGAAGAGCAGCCGCGGGTTGACCAGTAATTCGAGCCCGATCGACACGCGTCGTCGCTCACCACCGGAGATGCCGCGAGTGACTCCGGGCACGCCCACCCGAGTGTCGCCGCACTTTATCAAGTTGAGCTGGCGCATGACCTTCTCGACACGCGCTAGCTTGGCCTCCTTGCTCATGACTCGAGGCAGTCGCAACAACGCCGAGTACGTGAGCAGCTCCCTGTTTTTGTGCCCCGGCGCGGTTACCCAAAGTGAGTGAACTAGATCGAGAGAGAGAGAGAGAGAGAGTGGGTGACAGGTATACCTGGGAGTGAGGTTGCCGAGCAGAGTGTCTTCCTGCATGACGTAGGCGCTCACCTGCTTGAACTGGTTGCGGCTCAGCTTGTGGCCGTTGATGAGAATTTGACCTTCAAGGTGCCCGCTCCTTGTGCGACCGCTAAGCAGATTGAGGAACGAAGTCTTACCCGCACCTGCACGGGACGAGGAGCCACAATCCGAAGCTTTGAGCTCAAGCTGGCGCGCGCACGCAAGAGCAGAATGTCTCTGAGGCTAGCCACTCACCTGAAGGACCCATGATAGCCACCAGACGGCCGGGAAGGAAGTGCCCTGACATGGGCTGAAGGATGTGCTTGGTCTCTTTCTCCCATAGCTTGTCGCTGCCGCATAGTTTGGCCGGGAGGCCGCGAAGGCCGTTGGCCAGGGGGCCCTTGGTCAGCTTGACCGAGAACCCAATGTCGTGGAAGGACAGGCACACGGGCGGAACGTGTTGATTCTCCGTCGCCTCGCTATCGTAGTCGTCGTTGTCCAGGCTGTCGGAGCTTCGACCAGACTCCACGTCCGGGTGCGGGTGGCTGTTTTCTTCGTCACTAGCTCGCGAGCTGCGCCCCGAGAAGTCGTCAACCAGCTCTATGTCCTGGGTTTGCATTCTCGTGTAGAGAGAGGGTGGTTCTACTATTTGCCATAGACAGAGGACTTGGTTTTTGTACCCTCGCGTCTGCCGCAAAAGCCGAGTGATCGGCCGTGCACTTTCCTTAAGGTGATAATCAAGCGGGAAAATATCCTATAGGGCGGAGAGTTTGGAAAAGAAAGTTGTCGATTCGTCGACGCGTCTCTTTTCCGCGCTAAAGTTCCCATTGGGGCGGCGTGAGATTAGCCACAATCAGTTAACGCGGACAGGTTATGGAAAATACGGCGTTAACGAGTTGCCGGGGAGGCAAGATCGTTGTGTGCTCAAAATTGCTCTCCACCACTTCAGGGGCGGGAGTGGGACAGGTTCTTTGCCCAAAGGCAGGAGACCGCGAAAGCTGGAGAGGTAAGTTTGCAACGTTTTAGTTCTTGCAGCTTGTTTCAGAAGTAGCGACGAGCCAGGACACAGGAACGCACCAGAGGGGCAAGCAGGAAGAAGGAGCCGAGGTGATGCTCGTCGGGGTCCGCAGGCGGGTGTGCCTGGCTGCACGTGCTTGAGGACGTGTCTGCCGCTACCGGTAGTGGCGTAGTGCACGTATTTATGTAATGATTATACATTTTAATTTTTACTATTTTTTTTATCATTTATTGCAATTCCTGAACGATACGATACCGGTTTGACCCAAGTAGCAGGCCATAAAACCATTGCAATGATCAGCTGAAGAAGTCCAGAGAGGCCTTGGCCTTCTCCATTTCGTGAAGGAACTGATAGAACTGCGGAAGTGAGAGTTCTGGTGTGTGTGTGTGTGTGTTGGGAGTGAGTGCCGTCTCCGGAGCAGAATCAGACCAGAGCGTCTGAAAAAAATATGAAATAATGATGATAACAGAGAACGCAGTGGCCGCACCCATGCTCACGTTGTCTCTGGTGACTCCCTTGTTGAGCACCAGCTTCAGTTGCAGAAAAGTGCTGCCAACACGAAACATCTCTGACGTCGACGACGTCACTGCGCCACATGAAGATATACACACACACACACACAAACACAAACACAAACAGAGCACATAAGAAAAACAGGTCTTGGTAAACGGATGAAGCACAGAGTTATGAAAGAACAAAGCAAAGGATCAAGGAATGCATATCAATACCGCCGAATCGCCAATCCATATCAACGAGCTCATTAACCATGAGAGTCTGCTCACTTGCAGCTCGGCTCAGATCAAGGTAGTGCCTCTTCCACAGCTGTTCAGCCTTTTCCGCCTTGTCCTCCGCAAGGCCTGTCCACCACACAATGGATTCCCCCCCCCAACCACACCCACCGCCACCACATACAAATGCAAGCAAACGGTGACGACGACACTAGAGTAAGAGGACAGTAACCCGAGCAGACCACGTAATCTAACACCAGAAGACAACAAGGCGTGCACTTGAAAAACCACGCCAGACACACATCCACAGGCCACACAGAAAAACATGCAATATTGGCCACCAAGGTACGTACCAAGCTCAACAAGGTCCTCCTTGACGTAAGCGGGAGTGAGATTCGACTTAAGTGCTCCCTTGAAGAAGTGCGCACGGGTGGGTTAAGGAGAAGAGGCCACAAAAATAAACGAAAATCAATAATCTTAAATTGCTCAAAAAAACTAAACTAACACGCACAACAAACAACTAATTAACATATTTTTTTAAAAAAAAAAAGAAAAAATAAATAAATCAAACTCTGGGGAAGGAGCAAGCAGGTCAATAAGGATATGAGTAGAGCGCCACGGAGAGGATTCTTGAGAGAGTTGGGTGAAGCCTTGTGGGCACTCGCGAAGGCGCCGACAGCTTCCATAAACTCAGCGGCAGTCTGTCCCGCCAAAAAGCGCAGCACAAGCCCCAGGAATTCCTCCAATTGCTCCTCGTTGAGCCCATTCATCAACCGAAAGTCGGCATACAGCGTTTCGTCCACCACTTCATTTGTGAATCGCATGTTGGATTAAATAAATGGTGTGAGCTGCTCCCTTTTCTTTGGCGGTTTCGATGTGGCACGCAAGTTTTTTATTTTTATTTTTATTTTCTCAATCAGTTTTCCCCAGTCATTATCCTTTGCCCTGCCGAGGGGGGCTGCACCGGCCGGAAAGAAGACAAGTAGGGCCAGTCGAGCGGGAGATCTATATCAATTTGATATGATCTCACCATGGAGCTGAACCAAGGTTGGACGGATTGGCCGACTCATGCTGGCCACGGCGAAGAAGTGCTCTTTGCCGTGGCGGCATCATCATCCGCCGATGCGCCGGACGCACAAGCCATACCCGAGGTCGTGCCGGCTGAAGCGTATGAAGCCGAAGTCTACGCCACACTCGTGCGGCGGACCTTCCCTACGAGCCTTGCCTTTTCGACCGGGGAGAAGGAGGAAGCAGAAGAAGCGAAGACAGGCTGTTCCTCGTTGTCGGGCTTTCTTCTCCGGCAGTTCAAAGTGCCGCGTACCTTGTACGAACTGTTTTGCATCCGGGAGTACTTGCGAGAGCGCGCCTGCACCTCCTTTACGCACCTGACCTCGCCAGAAGGTAAGTGAAAACTGATGTTCCTCTTGCTCAACCTCAACCGTTTCCCAAAACTTGGACCAGTTGACCTCACCACCATGCACGCGCGCGCGCCGAGAGGGCTCCTCAACAGAGTGCATGGAAGAGGGCCTGTTCATGGGATGCGGGCAGGTGTGGCATTGGGATCACAAGACCTGGCCGCATTGGACGGGCGCTCTCACTGAGAGCTCCTTCCTCGAGCGGGCAAGGGCCTTCATTATGGACCCGCGCCAGTGCTTCGTCCATTACGAGGTCAACTGCCGCCTTGTCAACTTTCTCAAGGCTTCTCCGCTCCTCCCAGCATCATTCTTTTCGTCCGTCGGTACTCGTAGCTACGCGCCTGGTGCCTCGCCAACGTCTACCGACACGATCGCAGGGCCTTCATGTGTTCATCAATACCTTCTGGCTCAGGTACCCTTTCCATACGGTACACAGACACACCCCTTGTAGTGCTACCTTGATACTTGTGGCCCATTGAATGGATGTAAGACTCACGCCTCGGCTGCCTCTACATGCACCATGGCATGCAGATCCGCGAAAAGGTTGTTGGCTGTGTGTAGTTTTGGAGCGTGTGGCGGTTCTACTTCATGATCTTGAACAGGTTCGCACAACAGCAAAACCTTACCCTCCCCCTCCCTCTTCCCAATGATGTGACAGAAGCTTTCATCCAAAGCTTTTGCTGATCTTGCGCGATTCAATACGCACACAGATGCAGGAGGGCGCCGATACAGATGTCGCCCGGCTGTTCGAGGAGTGGCCTCTGCGCTCCGCCACCTTCGAGGACAGGCTGCGAGAGTGGTGGGCAAGCCCCCCTTTGCGGTCCGTGAGCGATGGCGGTCATGCGGAATCCTCCAGCCTTCCGTCGTCGCCACGCCCAGACACCTGGACCTTTGAACATGAGCGAGAGGCGATGGGCTCGGTCTATCGAGAGTTCATTCGTCCCGATATCGCCCGTCTCCGCAAGCTGGTGAAGCTCTGCGCGAGAGCTTCTCCGCAGTCGGCCGAGAGCAGCGCCAGAAGCGCAGAGTGCCTTCAGCTGATCCGCTCTATCGTGCACAGCGCTAGCGACAACGATGATGATGGCGGCGGCGGCGGCCATCACCTAGCTGGAGGAAGCAACGTCAAGGCGCCGTGGGGGCGAGCTCGCGTGCCCAACGTGCCCAACCAGGCAAGCGGAAGGAGCGATCATGACCGGTACGGCTTCCTGATCGAGAACCTTTACCCCAAGCTCATCGCATGGGCGGCCGAAGACGAGCCGTCAACAACGCACCCGACGACCGATAACGAGTGGAGAGCGCTCAAGAGGCATCTGGCCCCGGTGGCCGTGGTCGACCCGTGCGTGCACTCCTTCACCAAGCGTGGCTATCTCCGACGCAAGGATGTCATCTACGACAGCCTCTGCCTTGAGCTTGGCCTCGAGCGACAGCCCGTCCCGCCCGGAGCTGGAGCGTCCAATAGCGTCGAGTCTGATGGACGCACACCAAGAGACCAGGAAGAATACGAGAGCGCGACGTGGGAGCGGCTTCAACAGCAGCGTTGGTCGCTGTGGCGGTGGCCACCACCTCTTGCTCAGCAGCAGCAGCAACAACAACGAGAAGAACACGAACCAGAGCACCAAGCGAAAGAAGTGCGAAGGCCTCCGTCAGGTCTGCAGGACTTCTTCCTGCTCTACCGCGGTTCTCGCAACCCAACACGCGACTCCCCCCTTCTCGCACCCGGAACGCAGGATGGTGATGTTGTTCATCACCCGAGTGAGCTCGAGGGTCGGTCCAGCAGGGCCGACTGCAAGGAGCCTTTGACCTTAAAAGCGGCTGCAGACGTGCGTAACCCGGCCCGAGCGCACTCGCTGTCGTACGGACTGGGCCTCTTTGCTGGGGTGATGCAGGACACAAGCGCGACGCCCTACAACTACATGCGCAAGCGCGGCATGCAGGCCTATGCCCTCAAGATCCCCACCCAGCACTTCCTGGACGTTCCCTCTTCACTTAGGCACCAGTGGATCGACGAAGGAGAAGGAGGACGAGAAGGACGAGGAGGAGCAGCAGCAGCAACGACGTTTCAAAGCCCTTCATCCGAGTCGCTGGCGCGGAGGTTGTTCTTCGTGCCGCCACTGCCCGCTTTGGCCGCTCTCCGCGGTATCGGAGAGCTATTCCACCCACGGAGCAAGGTGTGTCTTGATGGTCCCGCCACGATAACGACGACGGCTGCCCGAACCACGACGAAGACGACCGCTACGGACGGATGGAGGAGCGACTCTCGCTCTCATTTCGTCTCGGGCATCCTCGCGTGCTCTTACGCCTCGCTGCCGCTCTTTCTTACGACGGATGCGCGTGCCGTTGCGTCGTTCGTCCCGTCGTTTGTGGCCGCTCACGCCTGCCCTCTGGGCTCAAATGAGGCCCAAACCTCCCAGCCAGCCTAGACAGCCCAGGCGTCCCAGCACACCATCACCAAAGAAAGACTTTTTGTGGTTGGGTCGCTGACGAGAACGGTTGCAACCACACCAAACACGTTTTATTTTTTACAATTGCAACTACTTAGTGCCTTCAATGCCGAGAGCACTAAAAGGCGGTTGGCCTGCAAGGCAGCCGGCTGCTGTTGGCTCGAATGGCGGTGTCGCCGGCCTATGCGGGCTGGGGCGCCGCGAGGAAATGTTCCGGACGACCACTAAGGGCCACCCTGCACAAAGATATTACTCCGTCGACCAGTGAGCCTGGGCCGAGAGAGGGGTTTGAAAGGAAGTTGTGGTGGGAATCATGAATTTCGTTGATACACGCTGCGCACTGGGTGGGGTCAGAACTCCAGCCCATCAATGACCGCGCGTCTTCTTTTAAGCGACACGCGAAGCTGCCAGAACAAGTGCTCAAAGGCCAACCATTGCGGTGCTGGTCCGCAATTTGCCGCGCTCGCGCGCGACCACTTGTATTCCGCGGCTCACAGCTCTTTTGCTCTTCTCGAGTTTGTTTCTTGCGCGACGCAGCCCACAACAAGATAGGTACCCATTAGGAGGAGGAGGAGAGAGAGAGGAGAGCGAGTGAGAAGAGAAGAGGAGGAAAATCGTTCCTTTGAAGCCAGTGGTGGTAAAGCGAACCAAGCCAAGAAGAACTCGACCCACCTCCATATACGATGCTTTCCGACTTCTATCTACCGTCACCGCTTCCGCCGCTGCCCTTCGGCAGCAACGGAGCTGGCGGCAAGGACCACGACCTGGATGACCTTCTTTTTCCTTGTGATGATCTCTCCAGCTCGGGTTCCCTTTTTTTCCTCGAGCCGGCGCTGTTTGCGGGCGAACAGCCGTCATCACAGCGGGGCAGTCATCTGCTGCTCGGCGAGGCCGCTACTACAACTCAACAACCTTCCCGCAGCTTCCGCGGCGACTACGATGTCGTGTTGACTTCTTCTTCTTCTTCTTCATCTTTTTCTTCTCCTCTGCCGGCGAGCAGTCTAAACTACGGAGCCGGAGGAGGAACATTGTTAACGGGCTCAACGGCGGCCCTCGGCACCGGTGGAGTGTATGGGACTCCCGGCATCTCGCCCGCAGTGGCACTGTCCACTTCTACAGCCCCAGTAGCAGCAGCAGCAGATCCAAGCTGGTTGCATCCTGGCTGCCCCGGCTGTGTCGCGACGGCCAGCCACCCGGTGGTGAACGGCGGTGCTACTGCCTTGAGCCTTGTGCATCTTCCTGTACGCCCAACCTCCGCCGCGTGCTTGCTAGTCCCCACGCGTGAAGTGAAAAGGATAAAAGGGCGCGGGATTCATTTAGCTCCGCTGTCCAATCCCGCAGCGCGGGGTTTTATTTCTCCGGAACCGTTTCGGTGGCTAACGAAACCCGCTCTTGCTTGTACCGTGCGTGCACGCCATGTCTGTGTGTGTGTGTGTGTGTGGGTGTTATCACGCGTAGGGTTCCGCTGCTGGTTATGGCACAAGCGACATGGTGATGATGGACAATAGCCCACGAGGCCCCACGACCAACACCAGCCCAACAATCCCCACAACGTCGGAACCCAACTCCGGCCCCGTGGTCCACAGTTGGGAAGGCAGCGGCTACTACGGCCCGGTCTTGCGGAGTGACTTGCCGAGCCCCGTCATGGCTTGCCCTCCGCTGGCGCCGGCGAGCTTCGACGCTTCCGTGGCGGCTTCGTTGTCCTTTGGCTGCGATGAATCCTTCGACGGTTCCATCTACAGCTGGCCTTCGTCGGGCTCGTCTCCCGCGCTGGTCGCCCAGCCTTTCTTTCTCAGCGACTCGCCCATGAACAACGGCACCCAGCCGTTCCATCCGCAGGCCTATCCGCCCGCAGCGGAGCTTCTCCCTTGTGCCGACATGAGCCCATCGGGCGCGGTCTTGATGGGCACGGTCGCCTCGCCGCTGGCGACGGCCAGCCTCTCGTCCTCCCCGGTGTCCGGCTACCCCTACGCGCCTTCGGCCTCGGTGGCGCCCTGGTTCTCCTCGTCACCGCCGCAAGCGTCCTCCTCCTTCGTGCCGCTGCATTCGTCCTCCGTGCCACTCCAGCCGGCTGCGGCGCCGATGCTCTATCCCTTTGTCCCCGCTGGCGCTCTGCCTGTGCACAACAACAACAACAACAAAAACCTCAAGGCCACCACCGGCGATGCGGCCCAGAAGAGGAAGAGGGTACAACAACACCTTTCCCCCCACATCCATTGTGCCAGTGGCTTTGAATCTCCACTCACTCCGCGGGCGTGCCTCTCTTCTTCAGCCTGCTCAACAGCAGCAGCCGCAACAAATGAGCACGGCGGGAGGACGGCCAGGCCCAGGCCACATTTGCACCGAGTGTGGTGCGAGCAAGACGCCCGAATGGCGCCGCGGACCCTACGGACCCCGAACGTACGCTCGCCTGCTTTGCGTATAGCTCCTCCAAGAGAACAATGCCTCACCACCGCCACGCCTCTTCCCTACTTTTACCACAGTCTCTGCAACGCCTGTGGGCTGCGCTACGCAAAGAGGAACAAGAAGAAGAAGGAAGAGGATGCTACTGGCGCGCCCACGACGCAACCGACGGCACCAGCGGCGCAACAGCAAGCCCTCAAGCCGCGCTCGCGAAGCAGCAGCCCTGTCCCTTCGACTGCTGCCGCCGCGGCTGCCGACGTCGTGGCAGCGTCCTCAACCTCCGGGGCCAGTCTTGCCTAAAGCGGCTTGACTTCTCTTTTTGTGCTGCGGCGGTACCACGGCGCGAATACCGACTGTCGTCCGATCGTCGCCCTCGCGAGCAGAGCACCAGTTTTGTCACCCGCAGCAGTCTCCCCACCGACACAGGGCCAATTTTGCAGCTACCTCTTCTCCTCCCTCCAACTTCCACCCTGACAGCCGACTGAGCGCGTTGTCAGTCTTCGGGAGCGACCGATTCCCAGCCGCGGCAACGCTCCCCCGTTGCGCGCACTTGTACTTTATGAGACTCCTCTTTGTCCCTCAAAAGGACACCCACAATAAAAAGAAATACCAAAAGAAAAAGAAGTAAGGAAATGGGCCGGAGCCTTCGTCTGCCACCGTGCCCTCGATAATCATTAATCGAGCACGCGAGTGCTTGGTGCCGAGGTGCAGAAAATCGATTGAAAGGAGTTACTGCTCTTGGAAGTAAACAGGGGAGGGAGATCCGCTGCTGCAGGAATCCACACACAATGTCTCGAACAGCCACGCCCACCAATGGATCTTCCTCCTCTTCTTCCACCTCCACAACGCCGTTGCTCCAGAAGCTTCACAGGCAGTACATCCAAGAGAATCATCTGAATGACTACTATGTCGTCAGGGAAATCGGCAAGGGCGTTGGGGGCACCATCAAGTTCGACAATTCGGTCAGAGCGCGGTTGAAGGAAGTCCTGGAGAGCATGACCTTCCAGCGCTTTGTCGTGCTCGTGATAGTGTTCAACGCCATCACCCTTGGCCTCGAGACTTCGCCAAACATGGTCGAACGTTTCGGACGCCTCTTCTTCTGGACAGTCAACAACGCAGTGCTGCTCGTCTTCATCATTGAGATTGGCCTCCGGTTCTACGTCGAGCGTGTGTCCTTCTTTGTCGACGCCTGGAACTGGTTTGATGCCTTCATCCTCCTGGTGACCCTCATCCCGCAGACGGGCCTCTACAACCAGTATGCCGTGTTCCGCGTGCTGCGAGTCGTGCGCCTGCTTCGCGTCATCAAGGTCAGCAGCAAACTGCGGCTGCTCACGGAGACACTGCTCGGCTCGCTCCCAACCCTGGCTTGGTTCTTCGTGCTGCTTCTCGTCATCTTCTACATTTTTGCTCTCATCGGCACCTCTCTCTTTGGCACCAAGTACAATGAGTGGTTTGGCACCGGTGCGTGCTCTTCCTCGCTCCTCCTCGCTCCTCCTCCTCGCATGCTAAGTGCTTGGGTTGTGTTGTGTGTCTGTGCGCACTTGTCCCTGTGTATGTGTGTGTGTGTGTGCGCAGTGCCCCGTTCCATGTACACGCTGTTCCAGATCATGACTCTGGAGAGTTGGTCCATGGGTACTTCCTGCGCTTCACTGGCTCTATCATCCTCGCCTTTGCTGTTCTTTGCCCCCCCCCCCTTCCCTCCCTCTTCTCTTCCCCATTAATGACTCACGCCATGGGTAATGCCAGGCATCTCGCGTCCGGTAATGAAGGATTTCCCCTACGCGTGGCTGTTCTTCATCCCCTTCATTCTCATTGCCACGTACACAGCGATCAACATCTTCATGGCCAACATCGTCAACGAGATGCAGCAAATCCAAGCCGAAATGCTGCGACAGGAGGGCACAGAGATCGATCAGCTCAAGGTGCAACTGCAGCGAATGGAGGTCATGCTGCTCAAGATGCTCGCCAAGCAGGAAGAGGACGAGCTGCGAGCAATGAAGGAAGTGTGACCCTCCCAAGGATTTATGCCCAACTTTTTTTTGTAAAGTTAATTATTTATTTTAAAACAGAAAATTAAGCAAAAATGTCCTGCAATCGCTGCCCCAAGGCGTGCACAGCGGCGCAAGGAAGAAGAGGAGGCCTGACGAAAGTGCCAGGAGAAGAAGCTCGAAAGAAGGCCTAGTTCCTTGTTCACACTTTCAATCATGCGATGCTGAGGAGAGAGATGGCGATGAGGAGTGCTGCCAAGCCAACACTGCCGCCCAAAGCAAAGGAGAGGAGCGACATGAAGGGATCAGAGAGCTGCACGATGAACGACAACGCGACCAGGCATCCGAACGATAACATCACCCAGCAAAACCGTTTTCCCAGCTCGCGCTTGGTGATCGAGGTTGGGATGAGGCTTTCGCTCAGGAGGTTGGTGATTCGAAGCAGAAGGTACGAGAAGGCCACATAGATGACCGTCGTGATGACAAAATTCATCGCTCGGTAGTCCGAGGGCAGGAACTGGACGATGGTCTTGGCGTCATCGGCGAGGAAGATGTGGAACTGGACGAGGTAGGTCTCCAATGTCATCTTGCCAGTCCAAGCGAGCACGGTGGAGTGATGCCGCCGTAACCAAGGGGTCATGTTGCGCAGGAGTACAAAGATCACGATCGGAATAAAGGACGTGTAGGGATGGCACAGCGTGTTGTACTCGAACCGATTGGGCACCAAGAGCATGTTGAAGTAAAAGTAGATGGCGAACAAGGCCAGGAGAGCGCTCGTCAACACAGTCTTGAAGATGCGGCACTCTCGCCCAGTGCGTTCGTTCTCGAAGAAGAGAATGAGAGCCTCGTAATTGGGGTAGAAGTAGGCGCACAACATGCCCACGATGCCCACGTAGTGGTCAAGGAATGTGCGGAACTCAAACTCGTGCAGCGTCGCTTGGCCGTCCTGGAGCAGGGGGAAGAGAGGGCTCCACACAAGCTCGAACAAGTGGGAAGCCTCGGGCCAGAGGTACTTGAGGTCCCACAGCACAAAGCACACCGCGAACAGGATGACGATCTTGAGGATGAGGAACCAGGGTTTGCCGTTGTGTTGCCAGCCGATGCCCATCGTGGCGTAGGTGAACAGGAACCAGAGCGAGTGCAGAGCGCAGATGTAGTAGAGCATCCAGTCGTTGCGCATCGCTACGCACAGGAAGACGACGAGGAAGTTGAGTCGGAATAGCATCTTGGCCAAGCGGATGAGGCTAAAGTCCTTTCGCACCCAGAAGTAGGAGAAGTGGCCGAATCCAGTCATCCACACATAACAAGCGATGAAGATGCGGATGGCGTGGTAGACCTCCTTGGCGTTGTAGTAGTGGTAGAGCAAGAACAGGATCTGCATCCACCCCTTCCACTCCTCGGTCTGCTCTCGGTTGAGGATGTTGGATCTGACCACCGCAGGCTTCGCCGTTGGCTGTTGGGGTTGACCTGCGGTTTGATCGTTAGCGCCGGCGGACTTTTTTGCGAAGTGAAGTGTGACGTCGATCGCGGCGATGACGGCGAACACGGCGCTCGTGACGAAGATGAAGAAGTCGCGGTCGTAGAGCTTGCGCATGTGGGGTACGAGCGAGATATGGTGCGGGTCATCGATCACCCAACAGTAGAAGAGCAACACGCCAAGGCCGACGTAAGCCCAAAGCGCTTGTTGGTGAGGCTGTTATGAGAGTGAATAATTCTATTAATCACCAGGCGTTGAACGCAAGTTGAGGATGGCAACTCACCAGCATGGAGATTAGTAAGACAGAGAAGTATCCAGATGTTTTGGTTGATGTTGTGGCCGTCGTGTCACTCTCCGTGTCCTGATCTGGCTCCTACTACGCAATGTCAGCCATCTCAACCTCTCGTAAAATGGCAGGAGCATGTGCAACGGTTATGCATCACCTGACTCCGATTGAGACTTGACCCGACGAAGCGTAACGCAAAACCGGTGCAGAAGGCGGTCACGAAGGATAAGAACAACGCCATCTGCCAAGGCGATAAGCAATCAATCGTCAGGCACGGCTTGTCCGCAGCAGGAGCAGGAACGGCCCCAGAGTGTGTGTTCTTCTTTGCTGCCGCAAGGAAGTGATCGCCAAGGTACTTGAGCATCTGCCGCGCATCCCAGTTGATCAAGAACGAGTCTGGGTGGACGCCATCGGTGGTAATGCTGCTGTCACGCGCTGATGCCAGCTTGAGCAGATCCTTCGAGGCATCGTAGATGGCAAACTCAACAGCAGACAAACGAACGAGTCGCGGGAGCTCGTCGAAAGAGTGCTGATGCTTCAAGAAGCCGAGCATGTGTTCCGCTAAGCGGTTGAACTGATCGACTTTGGCTGTCGTGAGCATGTCCTTCTTCCTCTGAGCGGCCATCTTCTCGACTTCTGTCGGCAGGGATTTCCGCCACACCAGCAAACCGCCATCAGCGCTGACCTTCGTCGACGAGCCATCCGTCGCACAGCCGCGGCTGCAGGCGTGCATGAGCGAGAGGAGCCTGTGCTGCACGGCTTCAAAATCCATGAAATGGCTCTGCGTGTCGTTCCACAGAACGTCCCACAGTCCGACGTTCATGATGACGGCCGACCAGCCCAGCTCTAGGCCGTTGGATTTGTGGCAGGCGAGTGGGCACGTGGACTCGTAGTACTCCAAGTGCCTGTCAAGCGCGGCGAGATGATCGGTCCATATAAACTCCAGGCGCATGTTGAAGTCGCCAGAGAAGGTGCAGCTAAAGTTGGCGTGCTTGCTCCCAGAGTCGCCACTCTGCTCCACTTCTATCCGTAGCGGAGGGCTGTGTTGGTGGAGCGACGAGGTGAGCAGCTCGACTGCTTCACGATAGACGTTGCGGAGGACGGAGTCGCCCAAGAAGACGAGCTTCTTGTTGTGGAAGAGCGAGCTGTTGAACGAAGGAGGCGTTGGGAGTTGATGCTTGGAAGGTGAGGGTGCTCTCCATAGGATTAAAAGGGTGCAGGCTGCGAACAAGAGCACGAGCCCCGCCAAGGTGCCAAGGAGGCCTTTCTGCTGAAGTGCAGTGAACAGTCCGTTCTGGCTGCCTGTCCTGCAGACAAGCAAAGTGAGGATTTCCGTGTCTGGCACATCACATGGGCGGCTATTATAATACGCACATTGCACTTCAGTACCAGCAACCTTCTTGGCGGGCCTGCCCTGCTTTTTTTTAACATACCCAAGCCAACTCCTTTAGGCCTAAAATAGGCAAATAGTCTGAATCTGAAGTGCCAGTTTTTTTCCTTTAAAGTTTTCCTGTTACTGTCTTTTTTAAAGTTTGCCTGTTACAATCTTTTTTTATTTATTTTTGTGATATTATATCTTTTTCCTTTAATGTTTGCCTAAAGGAAAAAGAAAAGGAAGATAAATGCGCAGGCCAAAGAGTGCGTGGAGGGCCCAAAGGCGCGAGCAGCAAAACCCAGGCAAACGTGCACCTCCCGCTTCTCCCGACTGGCCTCCATGGAGGCGAGCGAACTTGTCCCCCTTTGGCGGGAAGGGCGCAGTCACTATGACGGTGCGCGGAGCCACTGTTGCTCCCCTTTTTGTGTTTTCCCTTCCCGGCACTAGATCTAGTAGTGCGCTCAGCATACGCTTCTCTTGCCCACACGAAAGCTTCTCGCCCAACTACAACAACCTACACACATAAATAATGGACAGCGTGTTTACCACCACGGAAGATACTGGCTCACCCCTCGCACCTGCCCGTTCTGATTCGGCGCCAGATCTTGAAGTATGCTTCTCGCCGCCGCGACAGAGGGTGTCCTACCCGAAGGTGAGACCCGGCTGCTGTACCCCTCACAGCCTCCCCACGCCACTTACATCAAACTCTTCTGCGACACACAGAACAAGATTAAGATTCTGCTGCTTGAGGGTGTGGCCGAAGACGCCGTCAATGCCCTCAAACAAGAGGGCTTCAACGTATGGAGTGCAGCCCTTTTTGGTGGCAAGCGTTTTCGTTCTTTTTGGATCATTTTCATTTTCCTTTTCAAAATAATTGATTTGCTCCCTGCTGCGTTTTATCCAAATAATACTATAAATAATATCAGTTTTTGATTACTTCCACCATCTCTTTTTTTACTTTTAAGCTCTTC